>JAWRVF010000284.1:221923-386683 GCA_036785485.1 Physcomitrellopsis africana
ATTTATGGCTATACAAAGTAAGTAGAATTTCTTTTTATAAAAGGCAGCATTAGCACCTTTTAATTTTTACTACCTCCTTGTCTATTATCTATTTTTTTAAGATAATTTTCTCTAATATTTTCATTTGAGCTCTTCTATAATATAATCACTCCTTCCCTCTTTCACCTAGTGGTCGTATTACTACACGACAACGTGTACATTAGACTTTGATGTTTTAAAGCGTTTACATGTGCATTAGACTTTGATGTTTGAAAGCGATTAATTGTGTGATCCTATCAGTGTATCTCATGCATTTAGTCTTTTTCTGTATTCAAATCCTCCGTTATATGTTTATTCTAGGCAAAATTGTTAGAGTAAGTAAAATAAAAAATTATAGTAGGTCCTTTCAGCCATTTATAATTTTTCATACCAAGGCAAGAAGACCACCTTACTATTTGATCATTATTGAGGCCTTCATAACTTCCTTCAAAGAAAACATTTGAAATATCATTCGAAATAGTTCCTACCTCTAAAAGTATCACCAAACATTGAGAGTTTCTTCTAAGGTTGTAATATCAAACTCGTTGTCGGGTAAAAAAAATTCACCTTGAAAAAACGTCGGATTCCTTGTTGCTACTAGAACTAGCAGGGAATATGAGAGAAAGCCGCGCTAGTATCTTATATACTTACACAATATTTGTTCAAACTTTCAAATTATACTTATATTATATTTGTATAAGACTTGTACAAATATAAAGTATAAATCCTTGAATAATACTTATATAAATATATATATAATACTTATACAAAAACTTGTATAAATACTTATAAAAAATAATATATAATCCTTGGTATAATACTTATATAAATATTATATATAATACTTATAGAATATTTATATAAATATTTGATATAAATATAAGTATATATACTTGTATAAAAGGTATAAGCAAAGCGTGTATATATTCAAGTATATCTCAAAATACAACTGCATATGAGAAATACAAGTTATACAATAAGCTGAAACTAAATATATCACTAAAAATCCATCCAAAAGTCAAATCAAGCACGCTTATAACCAATAGAAAGCCAATAATCTATTGTAAAACATATCAAAATTTCACAAATAGATGACATACCATTTAAAAGTTATGGCTAAAAGAAATAGGCACTAAAATTTCCCAGCAAATACAAAGGCAGCAAAGCTCCTCTTCACTTCAGCCTTTGTTGTAATTACTTCCCTTCTCCAAATTAGGCATGCAATAGCTTTTTAAAAATCTCACTCTATCATCTAATTTGTGCTAAAATTTTGCATGCATGCCTCTTAAATTCTAGATTTTATAGCTAATTGATTCTACTCTTCAAACCCTAGCAACAATTTGCCCTCTTGACACTTCACGGCTCATATAACTTTCATAAAAGCTCAAAATATATTGATTTTTGTTTTTATGAAAAGCTTACACAAGCTACAATAAGAATCTAAAATATCAAAAAGATTGAACGGACTGTCCGATTTAGGTGGTTGAAAAAAGTCTCTACCCTTCTTCTTTAGGTGGCAGCAGACCCTTTCCTACTCTCAAGCTCACAACTTTTCTTTTCCAACTTCAAATGCTACAAGAAATGTCTTAATAGAAAGCTAGCAAGATTTTCCACTTTTTATAAATTTCACAAAGAAACACTTAAAATCAAACTTGCAATCGCAGATCAAAGTTTCTACCATCACTTTTTGATAGCAACAGACCTCACTCTACTAAAACAAGCAAAATGTTTTGCTCACAATTCCAATACAAGTAAGTGAGAAGGTTCTAGAATCTCTACAATTTGAAAAATATCCATCTTAATTTTCATTACAAATGCTTCTATCTCGTCGGAGCTATCTCTCTCCAAAATTCACCACTCAAAACTGCCAAATCCTAGGTCTAGCAAGAAGAGTATATCTCCCTTTCCTTCCATATTAGACTATGACATGCTCACATGGGCAGCCAAATCTTATTAGACAGGCCCTATTCATTCCATGCTCTTCTTTCTTACCCCTCACAAGGTCCATTCTATCTCAAAAGTCAACAAGAAAGATAAAACAATCTTTACCTTTCTTTTAATTAGAAAAGAGTCTATTCTAAGATATAAGTAAGGTAGGAACAAAACAAATAGTCATCTTAATTCACTAACTAAGTGGCTATAATAAATCCTCTCCTTATAATATCTTTTAAAATAACTTCTAGCACTCACACATATAATAATAATAAATATAAGATATATAATATTTTTATATACTGCACGTAAGTGCAATATGGCAACGTTGTATTTTATCATCAATCCTGAGAAAAAATATATTGTTCATGAGAGTCTTCATCTCTATTTTGTCCGCTAGTTTTGAGTATTAATAAGCTGGAGGAGAAGATGAAAGAACAAGAGTGCCAATTAGAAGCAAAAGATGTCAGAATTCTACAATTGGAGGCTTAAGTTTGGGAATTGAGAGCAGATAATGAAGATTTATCAATCTAATTAAAAAACAATCATGTGGATTTATAAGAGGAGGATGAAGATTTATTATTAGAGTTAAACGCAGAAGAACCTCCTACGGAGAATCCAAAAGCATTCCATTTCAAGGAACTAGCTTCATAACTAAAAATTCTTTTTATTAATTCTATGTTTGTGAGGACGTTGAACAATTAGGAAGGGGATATATAGAATAGGTAAATTTTTTTTATTTTATGATACATAATTATAAAGTTAAGAATAGTCAATAAACCAATGAATGGATAATTTGAAAGAGAGAATGGATGAAGTAGTTAAAAAAAGTAATTATCATTGGTTATATAGCAATTAATATTGTCAGGATAAGTATAAATTGATTGGATATGGAGGAATCGGGGCGAGACTATGATAGTCCTAAGCCAGGATAAGCTTAGTACTACCTCTTGTTTTTATTTTCTTGAGTGTTAGATTCTAGTGGAAAATTTGGATTATATTTTGATTGATTGAACGATGTCAATTATGGAATGTAATATTAAAACAAAAAATTCAATTCAATATATATGGATGAATAAGAAATTATAATTGATTGATACTTGAGTTTGGTGTGGCAAATTGGCAATTGAAGACTAGATATATCGATGCAATTTGATTGTGAGTGAGAATGTTATGCCATATTGATTGTGACAGTTGAGCAGTGAAAGAGAATATTGGAGAGATGATTTATTTCGGAAGAAATTCTTGGTGAAAAATTATTTCAAGTGATTAGAAAGTGAAGCAGTTATAAATAGTCTATTGAGACAGTGTAACATTGTTGGTTGTTTTTATGAGATTGGAAGAAGACAACACATTACAGTAAGAGAATTTCTAGAAGATTGGGTCACGAAGTTTATTCTTAGTTGAAGAATAGTAAAACCGATAAAATAGATGGCATTGTTTTAAAGCGCTTACGTGTGCATTGAACTTTGATATTTAGAAGCGATTAATTGTATGACCCTAGCAGTGTATTTCATGCATTTAATCTTTCCTTATATTCAAATCCTATTTTACATGTTTATTCTAGACAATATTGATAGAATAAATAAAACAAGAAATTACAAAAGGTTCTTTCAGCCATTTATAATTTTTCATACCAAGGCAATAGGACCACCCTATTATTTGATCATTATTGAGGCCTTCATAACTTTCTTCAAAGAAAACATTTGAAATACCATTAGGAATAGTTAATACCTTTAAAAGTATCACTAAATATTGAGAGTTTCTTCCAAGGTTGTGATACCAAACACGTTGTATTTTGCCATCAATCCCAAAAAAGAACATGTCATTCATGAGGGTCTTCATCTCTATTTTGTCCGCTAGTTTCAAATATTAATAAGTTGGTGAAGAAGATGAAACAACAAGAGTGCCAATTAGAGATGAAAGATGCCAAAATTCTGCAATTGGAGGCTTAAGTTTGGAAATTGGGAGCAGATAACAAAGATTTATCAATCCAATTGAAAAGAAACCATGTGGATTTATTGGAGGAGGATGAAGATTTATCGTTAGAGCTAGATATAGAAGAACCTCCTACACAAAATCCAGAAGCATTTTATTTTAAAAAACTAGCTTTATAACTAAAAGTTCTTTTTATTAATTCTATGTTTGCAAGGATGTTGTACAATTAGAAGTGGGGCTATGTAGAATGGATTAAAAAATATTTATTTTATGATACATAGTTATAGAGTTAAGAATAGCCAATAAATCGATGAATGAACAATTTGAAAGATAGAATGGATGAAGTAATTAAAAAAAGTAATTATCATTGATTATATAGCAATTAATATCATTAAAATAAATATAAATTGATTAGATATGGAAGAGTCAGGGCCAAACTATGATAGTCCTGAGTCGGAATAAGCTTGGTGCTACGTCTTGTTTTTGTTTTCTTATGTATTAGATTGTAGTGGAAAATTTGGATTATATTTCGATTGATTGAATCATGTCAACTATAGAGTACAATAATAAAACAAAAAATTCAATTCAATATATACAGATGAATAAGAAATTATAATCGATTGATGCTTGAATTCAGTGAAGCGAATTGGCAACCAAAGACTGGATATATTGATGCAGTTTGATTGTGAGTGAGAATGTTATGTCGTATTGATTGTGAGAATTGAGCGGTGAAAGAGAATATTGGAGAGATGATTTGTTTCAGAAGAAGTTGTTGGTGAGAAGTTATTTCCAGTGATTGGAGAGTGAAGCGAGTGTAAATAGTCTATTGAGGCAATGTAACATTGTCGATTCTTGTTATGAGATTGAAAAAAGACAATAAATTATAATAAGAGAATTTGTGGAAGATTAGATCACAAAGTCCATTCTTAGTTGAGAAATAATAGAACCAATAAAGTAGATGGCATTGTTTTAAAGTATTTACGTGTGTATTTGACTTTGATATTTGAAAGCAATTAATTGTATGATCCTAGCAGTGTATCTCATACGTTTAATCTTTCCCTATATTCAAATTCCCTTTTACAAGTTTACTGTAGGCAGTATTGATAGAGTAAGTAAAATAAGAAATTATATTTTTGGCACTACTGCCGGGGATGGACAATAGTATTGAGTATTAGGAATTAACTACCGAACGTGTAGTTGGAGATATCATATGAAGAAGTTACAAAATTAGTTTTGATTCGAAAGTGAAACTAAATGTGTAGTTAAATTAGAGATAGAAAGCAATATCAATAATAGATGATAAAAGATTATGATTAATAAGAATAAAAACATTACTCTAAGAAAAATACGTCAGTTGAAAGGAAGACAAGAGAGAGCGCAAGTAAGAAATTTGTTGCAGGGCGAGCAAGAAAGGAAGCTAAAAATAAAGCGTCGACAAAGTAAGATTAAACCATGGTTTTATACTTGTCAATATATTTGAGCATACCCAAAACATGAAAGATCTTTAATATTTTATATATATATATATATATATATATATATATATATATATATACCGTTAAAAAAATTACCAAGAGTACTTGCAAGTAATTCAACAAATAGCTCAACGTATCTCTTGAGCCCAATAATAGAAAAAAAATGGAATACAAAAGAATTAGATATTCTATTGGATACTTTTTCAATAGCGGATACAGCCAATTCTAACAAGACTAGTTCTTTAGAATGGCATGAATTACTTGCCAGTAAGGGCCAATTTTGTGTATTTCAAAATCCGTCATTTTCACCTCAATTTCAATCAATAAAATTATTTATAGATAATAATAGCAAATTATGGAGGCTTGGAAGTCTGGAAAAGATAATTAGAAGAGGCAATATTTATTTTAATAAGAAATTGAGTAGAACATTGTTACCTTTAATGGCGGTGGGGGATCCAGCAGTTCCAATTACGGTCTAAATAGGTGCGATGGGTGATCACATTACTAGCGTAGCTCGATTATCTATCTTTAGAGGTCTGTAAGGAGCAAATCTAGATCAACACTTGTCTCAATTTCTAACTGCGTGTGTAGTCAATAATGGTAGAACTAAAGATATTTGGTTAAGATGGCTGCCAACGACCTAGAAAGACACGGCATTTGAATGATTTAATCGCCAACCTGTGGAACGATTTCTTAATTGGGAGGTATTAAAAAATACATTTTTGACTCATTTTCAATCAATAGGATTTGAAAAACGTCTTAAAAAAAGATTTATGAATAATAGAATAGTACCAAAAAAAGTGGTGTAGTTATATTATGGTTGAATAGCAAATATCTTTTGTAAATGGCCAAATAATCAAATGTTGGATTTGTTTATTATGTCTATATTGGTTAATGGATTATATCCATCAGAATTGAAGATATTTGTAAAGGAGGCTCAACCTACAACTGTGACTGCCTTACTTGATCGTACTAAGGTATGAGAAGAATGTCATTATGATCAATTTTTAATCATAGGAGCTACAATGATTCCACCTCAACGAGGATATCAAATGCCAACCTAGAATGAAATAGTGGGTAATTATCCAAGAATGATTGATTATGGTACAAATCTTAGTGCTAATCTATAGGGGATAGTGAATACTATCTCATTGTAGGCTGTACCACCAACAACTGCAATTCCATATTTTCTATACTTTTTATATAAAAAACCAATACATATAAAAGAATTATTTAATGAACTAATATTGAAGGATCCAAATGAGACTTTGTTGTTAATTTTGACAAAGAAGATGGATAAATTGGTTGTTAATCTAGCAAAGGATAAGAAAAAGAGGCATAAACCGACTAATATGTGTCCTAATATTTGATGTAGTAATTGTAAGGGACAAGGCCATTTGATAACAAAATATTCTTCACCACCTCAAATGACTGTGCAATGTATATTTTGTGAGGATAAGTATATAACCACCAATTATTGGAATTTAAGAAAGCAACAACAATTTGATAATCAAACCATGATTCAATCAACTTTGTAGGATATTAATCAAATTTAGATAAAAAATAGGTTTGGCTGGAACAAAAATCGTCCAAATAAACAAAATAGAAATTTCTTTAATTTTTAAAATTTTGAGTATAACTAAGAAGGTGATCCCAATTCTCAAGGTTTTATACAAAATCAGCAAGGATACTGCTAATATCCACCCATTTAGAATCCAATTTCAGATCCTACAATACCAACTAATTGGCCGGGATCCTTTATCCATCCAACCTGGAACAAGACTAGCCGATATATATCACTTAAAACGTCCAATATTCCTAATGGAGGTAGGAGAAGACCACTTTGATGTTATCGTTGTAAGCAGATAGGAGATTATACTAGTGAATGTCCCAATCTAAGAGGCAGTGATGATTATACTCCAGTATGTAAAAATTGTAAGCAATTTAGACACACTTACCAGGAGTGCAATGTTCCATTTAATGTTAATAACCAAGATCAACATATCCAGCTACAAAGTAAGATGGAAGATAATATTCAAGTTCCACAAGATTCTCCAATAAATTGGGTAGAATACATCTATGCAGTACTTATCCGCAAAAAAAAAAAGATCTAATTCAACAATTAGAAGCATCAATTATAATGGACTAATTTAATTCATTGCATGGTACTCTAAATCTAAGACTAGTACCAAAGATATTACCAACATTAGGATCCAATTTGTCTATGCAACTTGAGTATGTCCCTAGCCTCGAGATATTGATTCAATCTAAACCAATATCAATATGTGCAAAGTTTCAGGAGCCATCTTATCCATTAAAAGATCCTTTCATGGATAAGAATTTTGACAAAGTCCATTCAGCAGTTCTAATTCCAAACTCTATAAGAAAATTATCTCAAGGGATTAAAATGAAATCCATGAAAAAAAAAAAGGGCCTTGGAAATCATTGCCAATTTGAAACCATATGATATTAAGAAAAATTTAGATGAAATTAAACCTTCTATTATAATGAAGCAATTATTAACAATTGCGCCAGAATGTCATTCTATATTGAATTCCTCATTAATACGACGTAAAGTTTGTAATAAAGAAATTCATAAGATTAATTTGAATCCCGATCCGAGAATACCAACTATTCATGTATCAATTGAAGGTATTCTCATTCTTGGAGTTCAAGTAGATGGTGGCTCTAGTGTGAATTTAATGAATGTTGATACAATAGAGGAGTTGGATTTAAAACAATTATTATCCACAACATTGGTATTGAAAATGGCAGATCATAATAGAGTAAAACCAATGGATATCTTACGCAGTATTGACACCGTAATTACTAGAATCACGTAAAAAATTGATTATATTATTTTTCAATTATAAAATTTCACTTTATCATATCCAATTTTATTGGATCAATCGTGGCTATATCAAACCAAAGCTAGAAATGATTGGAGTCAAGGAACGTTAACTATTGGGAAGGATAGAGACAAGATTATTTTACAAATGTACCCAATTGAATATCATGGAGAATCTCAAATTCAAGGTTCAAAAATAATATCTAACGATGAAGGTCAATCTAATGTAAAATATGATGAAGTTAACAATGCAATGCAAGTTGGTGACGATCCAATTCACATACAGAAGCAAGGCATGTTATATCAATATGGAGGACTCGGAGAATATTTAATATATTCAAAAGACATAATAAATTCCAATCACGTTATCACCAATTGGATGAATAATCTTGCGGTTAATGCAATTAGTACATTAGAATTAGAAATGGATAGTTCTAATTTGTCGGATTATATGAAGGATTCAGAGTAAGAAAGGAAAATCAAATTAGAGATTATTACGGAACCTATGTGCCAATCCGTTAATCTACGCACCAATCAAATATCCCAAATTATCAAAGTATACATTGATATTATGAGTATAGAGCTGAGAAATTAGAAAGAGTTTTTTTTCAGTCATAAATTTGCTTTTGCTTGGTCGTATATAGATTTAAAAGATATTCCTGCCAAAGTTTGTGAGCATTGAATTACCTTAGACGAGGATGCTACACCAGTTTATTAAAGACAACACCGCCTTAATCCAAAATATTTTCTCATGATCAAAGAGGAAGTAGATAAATTTTTAGACATTGGCTTTATATATTTAGTTTTATATAGTGAATGGATTTCACCAATTGTGATAGTACCAAAGAAGAATGGAAAAATCCGAATCTGTCAAGACTTTCGTAAATTAAGTGTGGCGATCAAGAAGGATTATTTTCTTTTATCTTTTATGAATAATATACTAGATGCAGTAGCTAGGCATGAATATTATTTTTTTTTAGATGGCTTTTTAAGTTACAATCAAATTAAAATTATAGCAAAGGATCAATTAAAGACTACTTTTATCACAGATTGGAGCATATTTGCTTATAAAGTAATGCCATTTGGATTATGTAATGTCCCAGCCATATTTCAAAGGATAATGATGCAAGTATTTTAGGATTATTTATGATTGTTGATGGAAATATTTTTAGATGATTTTTGTACATTTAATATGACAATTGACTATTTAGAATGTCTTGATCAATGTTTGAATCAATGTGATAAATATGGGATATCTTTGAATTTTGAAAAGTGTCAATTTGGCGTACCATCAAGAAAGCTTTTGAGACACATTGTTTCCGTGGCTGGTATTGTTATTGACCTAGATAAAATTATTTGTATATTGACTTTATCAAAGTCAAAAATAATGTCAAGTGTTTATGGTTTTATAGGCCATGCCAGCTATTATCAATGCTTCATTCATTTATTTGCAGTAATATGTCAACCGTTAACGAATCTCTTAAAGAAACCACCATCAGATGGATCTAGTCCAATTTAGATTTAGGAATGTACAGTTGCGTTCAAAGAATTAAAACAAAAATTGGTGTCAGCACTAGTACTTATTGTACCTTATTAAACAAAACCATTTCATATTTATATTGATGTCTTGAATGTTGCTATTGGATCCGTAATAAGCATAAAAAGGATTTGGATCATCCCATCTATTATATTAGCCGTTAATTTGTTGCTGTGGAACAAAATTATACCTCGACTAAACAAAAAGCCTTGGACATGATTTATTCTGTCTAAAAATTTTAATATTATTTGCTTGATTATCCATTTGTGTTTCATATCAATCATGATGCTTTTAAATATATGATTAATAAATCTCAATTGAATAGACACATTGCTCAATGGATGTTATTCCTTCAAGAATTTAATTTTATTATTAATGTTCAATTAAGAAAGAAACATACCAATGTAGATTATTTATCCCGCTTGTCCAATATATTAGATAATAAATCTATTAATGATGCACTTCCTGATGCAAAATTATTTGTCGTTGACGTGATCACCCCAAAATATAGTGATTTGATCCAATATCTGATATTTCAGACATTTCCACCTACATATAGTGAAAAACTTAAGAAATACCTGATTTTAAAAAATGTAATATATACAGTGATTAGAGATGTCTTGTATAAGCAAGGGCAAGATGGTATTTTATGTCAATGTATTTTTCAAAGTGAAGTATGTACCATATTGGAAGGATGCCATTTGGATAATTGTGGAGGATGTTTTGCTGGTGACAGCATTACTCGCAAAGCTTTAATGGCTGGATATTGGTGGCCAATAATGTTTTTGGATGCACACCAATATGTTTGATATTGTGATCTTTGTAAGCAAATTGGTACACCTACTGGAACTTCTACCATGCCGTTGGTACCAATTTTGGCACAAGCATTATTTGAAAAATGGAAAATTGATTTTGTAGGATCATTTGCACTAGCCTCACAAAATGGCCATAACAGATATATTTTGGTAGCGACCGATTATATAACAAAATAGGCTAAAGCGGTGATAACAAAAAATGATAATGATAATATAATAGCTATATTTTTGTATGAGAATATTATCACTTGCTTTAGGAGTCTCAAAGAATTGATTAGTGATCGTGGAACTCATTTTATTAATTTTACAATTATAGTTTTGATAGCTAAATACAAGATCAAATATTGAAAGACAATCTCATATCACCCTCGGGCCAATAAGTAGATTGAAAAGACCAATGGTATTTTGTGAAAAATTTTAACTAAGACGGTGTCTGGTGTGAAAATGGACTGGGATATAAAATTGTTTGCAACTTTGTGGGCATATCGTACTCCGTATAAAGTGACTACCAGTTCTACACCATTTCAATTGGTGTATGGATAAGAGGCAATATTATCAATTGAATTGGAAGTTTAGAATTTAAGAATCACATTAGATGAACATCTTGGTGATAAGGAATTCCTTCAATATTGGTTAATTCAATTGGAAAAATTGAATGAAGTTAGGACTACGGCTCTCTTAAATATGGAAGCTACACAGCGCCATTGTAAGAGTTATTATGATAGTAAATTACATCCTAAATATTTTATGCCCAATGATCTAGTATTTTTTTATAATAGCCGTTTTTAAAATTTTCTGAGAAAATTCCAAGTCCATTGGTATGGACAGTATTGAATAATTAAAGCCTTTTCTAATGGTTCAGTTTAATTGAAAGATTTTATAGATACTCAATTTATCACACAAATCAATAAAAACCGATTATGATTTTATTGTACTTAAACTTGGGATGGATTTTAAAATTGAGAGGGAAGAGGGAGTACCTGTTAATGATAGATTGCCTATACTGTATGAACATGATGGTTAGAAAAGATGACTAATGGTCAGTTTTGGATACTATTGTCGCCCTACATGAAAATCAAATGTGAGGTTACAATATACTAGAGTTGGGATTGATGATTCAGATCTGAATAAAAGATTAGGAGTAGGGCACTTAGTAGAAGTTTTTTGCATTATTTCAAGTGTTGTTGTTTGGGTTTATCTTATTGGAGTATAGATCTTACTTCAATAAGTAAGAGAGTAGCGTTAATACGAGTAAGGAATGAGAAGAAATTAATTCAGAATGTTGATGGAAAGGTCAAAGAGAGCTGTGGACAGAGAGGTGAATGTCCGAAACGTAAGAAGAAAGAATAACTTACAGTCGCCGATCCTAGTGGTGATCACCAACATGAAGCCAATGAAGTTAGAAATCTATTGGTTTCTATAAAGGTAAAGAGATTTTAAAAATACACAGTTATATGCATTTTTGCAAGGATTAGATAATTTGCCACCAATTAATATAAAATTGATAGCAGAGTATATAGCAAATTACAATCCAGAGGATAATTTGAGTGTAGTAAATTAAAAAATGATTGAGATCAATGAGAATATTTTACAAAAGGTATTACATCTATCAATAGGTGAGCTTGCGGTAGGGATTGAAGTATCTAGTGACTACAGACCGGGCAGCTATTTCAAAAGAAAAATATCATCATTTGAGAAGAATCAAGGTTGGAAGGTAGTAGAGGCACTTACACCAAAGCTTATAGAGTAGATGCAGTTCATTCAGAAGTATTTAGCCTTAAATTGATATACCACATACATGTCCAAATTTTTTTTTGTTTGCTACGATAAGAACACTTGAAGGCATGGTATTTAATTAAGCAGCCTTTGTAGCAAGTTGTATCCATGCAGAGATGGGAGTTAAGCAGAAGACGGGAAAGTTTGTATCTTTGTTATATTCCAACTATATGCACTCTATTATTGTGTATACATTAAGTCAACTATTAGCGGAGAAAAATATATTTTTTCTAGTACCACAATGAGGTGTGCGGAGTTTACTGGCTAATCCAATAGTAGTGATATGGAAAATTGGGAAATCTAATAGATCATTAAAACGGGAGGCTATACTAGCAAATATATCATAGCAAGTTTCAAATCGATCACCAAACATGGTGGAGACTAAAGTTCTAGTTTCGAGGAATACCAATCGATTAGCGCTTCCATAGGATAGCATACAGGAAGGAGGAAACTTTACGGAAGTAATATTGGGTCAAATTTTCCAATTGCAGCTTATCGTGAGTCAGTTGGAAAGAAATTTAAGGCAACAATTGGAGTCAAGCAAGAAGGAGATAATAAAAAAAAACCACTGAATTACAGAACAGGGTCACATTATTAGAGAAAAAATAGAATCTAAATTGGAATTGAAGCAGAAATTTGTGAAGGAAAAAGAAGCTTGGACAAATGATAAAGATTGCACTTAAAGAATCCTAAACAGCGAATAATAAGAATTAATAGAGAATCGCAGGATATAGAATTTAAAAAAAGATGTATTGAAGTGTCAATAGCGAACAAAACATGAGAAAGCAATGAAATTAGAACAGGAAAAGGTGAAATTGGGAGACCAATACAGAATTGAAATGGATAAACTATAGACAGAAATTGGTGCCTTGAAGGATAAAGTGGCAAAATTGGAGGGCGATTTAGCCAATATCATTTGGCCATAGGTATCTATTTCGCCAATTTCGAGTATTAGTGAACTGGAGGAGAAGATAAACCAATAAGAGCGCGAATTAGAGGCAAAAGATGCCAGAATTTTACAATTAGAGGCTTAAGTTTGGAAATTGGGAGGAGATAACAAAGATTTATTAGTTCAATTGAAGAACAATCATGTGGATTTATTGGAGGAGGATGAAGATTTATTGTTAGAGCCAAATGTAGAAAAACCTCCTATGGAGAATCCAAAAGCATCCCATTTCAAAGAAGTAGCTTCATAACTAAAAGTTCTTTTTATTAATTTTGTGTTTGCGAGGACGCTATACAATTAAGAGTGGGGCTATGTAGAATGGATAAAAAAAATTTATTTTACGATATATAATTATAGAGTGAAGAATAGCTAATAAATCAATGAATGGATAATTTGGAAGGCAAAATAAATGAGGTAGATAAAAAAAGTAATTATCATCAGTTGTGTAGCAGTTAACATCGTGGAGGTAAATATAAATTGATTGGATATAGAAGAGTTGGGACCAGACTATGATAGTCCTGAACCAAGATAAGTTTGGTGCTACTTTTTGTTTTTATTTTCTTTCATATTAGACTGTAGTAGAGAATCTGGATTACATTTTGATTGATTGAACCATGTGAATTATGAAATACACTAATAACATAAAAAATTCAATTCAATATATATGGATGAGTAAAAAATTATAATCAATTGATACTTGAATTCGGTGTGGCAAATTGACAATTGAAGATTAGATATATCGATGCAGTTTGATTGTGAATGAGAATATTATGTTGTATTGATTGTGAGAGTTGAGCGATAAAAGAGAATATTGGAGAGATGATTTGTTTTAAAAGAAGTTCTTGGTGAGAAGTTATTTCTAATGATTGGAGAATGAAGTGGGTGTAAGTAGTCTATTGAGACAGTATAACATTACCGGTTATTATTATTAAATTAGAAGAAGAAAAAAAATTACAATAAGAAAATTTGTGGAAGATTGAATCACAAAGTTTATTCTTAATTGAAGAATAGCAGAATCGATAAAGTAGAGGGCATTGTTTTGAAGCGTTTACGTGTGCATTGGACTCTGATGTTTAAAAGCGGTTAATTGTGTGACCCTAGCAGTGTATCTTATGCGTTTAGTTTTTTCTTGTATTCAAATCTTCCTTTACAGGTTTATTCTAGGTAATATTGGTAGAAAAAGTAAAACAAAAAATCACAATAGGTTCTTTCAGCCATTTATAATTTTCCATACCAAGACAAGATGACCATCTTATTATTTGATCATTATTGAGGCCTTCATAACTTCCTTCAAAGAAACCATTTGGAATACTATTAGGAATAGTTCCTACCTTTAAAAGTATCACCAAACATTGAAGGTTTCTTCCAAGGTTGTGATTTCAAACATGTTGTATTTTGCCATCAATCCCAAGAAAGAACATGTCATTCATAAGAATCTTCATCTCTATTCTGTCGTCTTGAAGGTTGTGATAGTCATAATATCTCATCCGATAAATCAGCAAACAATGGTTTTTGAACTAAATTCATTGATTGTTGATCATCTATCTCTTTAGCACAAAAAAATTTAAGAAAATAGCAAACAATGATATAAGATAGAATGAAACCTCTATAAAAATTGTTTTGCTTTATAGCAAAGATGTTCTTAAATTTTTATCTTGATTTTGACAAATATCATCAATGAAATGCATTGACTTTTGCTGATGTATTTGCTAGATTTTTAGATGGCTCCCATGTGTGTTCACTAATTGTAAGACCTACCAATACATCTTAATTGGTGAATTAGTTAAAAATATAGTCTTAAGTCATTTAATTATACAAATATGATATTTAGAGAGTCTTTTTGACTATTTAATTATTTATTAGAATTTAGAAGTATTTATAAATATAAAAGTCTTATTAGAAGAAAAATTACAAAAATAGAATCTTAATAAGTCTTGAAGGCAATTATTTTAGTTGGTTTAATATTTTTACTTATTATTAAATATTAAGAGTTAGTTATTGAGATTAATATCTACATTGGCCTTCTAGCTACATGTATTATTTATTAAAAACCTATAAATATTACTTAGTAGGTAGAAGAAGTATGAAAAACAAATCTCATATCTTTTTATTTATTTTTGTAGAAAATAGGATTTTGAATATATTTTTATTGATTTTATTATTATAAAAAAATTCCAAGATAGAATAAAATAGTTTTAAATTAATATTATCATCTTAAAAATATTATAGAGATTTTTAGAATTTATTTAGAATTTATTTAGAATTTTTAGAGCAATTTTGAAGACTTTGGTAAAAATGAGTTTTACCACCTTTGGAGCCATTATGAAGAAATGGAGTAAGATTTGAAGGCCATGCAAGGTTCCTAGGCTAATAGGGTATTTTTGAACATCATGGTGAAGTCAAAAATGAAAAATTATTAGTTCAACTAGTATAAAATAGGAGGACCAGCAGCTACTGTAGTCCTTGTAGGCAGGGAGGTATACAAGTCCCATATGGGTTGTGGCACCTTGGATGTAGGTAGGAGGATAAGACTAAGGCCTCGTGGCCTCTCTAGGACACCCATATACACTACTTGTGAGCCTTGGTGAGGTTCGAATCCATGATCTTTTAACAAGTTATCCTTGAGGTAAAAATTTCTACTTAATTTTTTCCATTATTTACCTTCTAATTTTGAATTATCATAACTTATTCATAGTAACTTAGATTTACATGTTTTTTATATCATTGAAAAGATAAAAAAAAATACCTACTTGAAAATATAATTTTTACTTTTTACTTTCATTTTTTATTAGATGAAAATCTAATGAACATATTGTGACTAGTTTTATAGTGTGCAATTACTTAATTACACATATTTTATTTGTTTTGTGTTGTTCTTTTCTTTCATTGTTGTTTATTGCTCTTTATACTTCATACCATAATTTATAAGCAACTTTTAATTGAGGCCTCTTTATAACTTGGGTTGAGGAGTGAATTTTATTCTCACACTAATATCGTATCTATGTCAATATATAAGATATTTTAGTCAATTTTGGCGGTGCCTTGAATCTAAAATCTCTTATATCTCAAATTCTTCATTGTTGTCTACTTCTATAGAAGGCAATATTATAATATAATTGCTTATATTATGTAAAATCCAATCAAAATATATAATATGTTCATAGATTCTAATATGTGTTAGAATGGTTTAAAAAAAAAATTAAATAGAGTTGGTATAAGAAACTTCATTTTAGATTTATACTTAATTTGATTATGGCATTTAAATTATATAGGATCTAAATATTTAGTATAAAGCCTTGAGAAGCAATTAGGATCCAAAAAAGAAGAATTAAACTACTAAAAGGCCTATTTGGAAGGATGAAGATAAATTGTGGATGAATGAACAAAAGAAGTGAAGTTCTTTATTCCTATTGGTCAATGGTCGTATCTAATAGGCTTTGAGGAGGCTACCTGCAAAAAGAACAAGGGTTTTGGCAACTTCAAAAAAAGCATTCAAAAATCAAAGACTAAGGTTAAAAAGTTAATTTTTTATACTATAATTTTGATATAAGAATTGACAAAATTAGAATTTTTATAGAGAAGGAATAGGCACTTGAAGTTAAGATTTACAAATTGTACCTATTATCATTCTTTTGAGGATACAAGGAGTTTTATGAGAGCTTTTGGAGATCAAGAGATGCAACTAGAGAAATGATTTTAAGATCTACATTTGAAGTAGAAGAAGATCTATTTTTGGAATTTTAAAGAAAGAGATATTAAGAATCAAAGATAGTAGATTAAATTCCAAGGCAATAAATAGGTTGTTTTATTGATAGTGATGGAGTTTACCATATCTTTAATTTTTGGACGATTTTTTATCTTAAAATTTTTAAAAAGATATATAATTATATTAAAAAATTATATATTAAATTTTCATAGCATTTGGACTTTTTGTTTGTGAAATATCAAGAATTTATTACATAGATATTTGTAAATAAGGGTTTTAAATTACTATTAGGATTTTTGCAATAACTAAAGATTGATAATGAATCAACCATTGAAATTTGTGTTGATAGTTGTTGAGAATACATCAGTACTTTATATAAATTTTGAATAGATTTGGATAGTTAGATTAAAAGCCATAGATTATTGAAGTTTGGAAAAAATTCCCTTCTTATGGGGGAATGAAGGTTTTAGAGTATTTATTTTATTTTGAATTTTTTGAGGCAATAAGACTTATGTATTGGATGTAATAGTCCCATGAAGAAGTTTTTTATATAAATTTGGAGGTTTTTATATACTTGGATCTTGATTGAGTAATTAGTGGCAGCGAGAAGCCCAATGCTTTCTTGAAACAAATTCTCTCTATCACAACAATGGTGGCATTTGCCTTCTTCTTTGTATATCCGCTATCTTGTATGGCTTGAGTAGTGATACGTGGAATATAGAATGTATATTTATAGATTTAGATAGGCATAATTGGTAAGCAACTGGATTGATTTGTTCACAAATCAAAAAAGGTCTAAACTTACGATAATCTGATTTGTCGCAAAGACGGATAGTCTTGATATTACGACAAAGTAATTATATTTTATCTTCAAAAACTTCATATAAATTGTGATTCTCTATTTAATATAATATCCTTTCATAATCCACAATAGCAATAGATATTATCAATAAAAAAATTAATTATTTTTTTATCTGTAATAGATTTTGTACACGATACAAAATGTGCCATCTTGGTAAAAAAATCTACAATAACAAATATAAAGTCATATGAACTTAACTTTAAAAGATCTGTGATAAAATCTATAGAAACAAAAGACCAAGGTTGTTTTGATACATGTAATGGTTGAAGAAGTCCGTAAGATCGGTGACAAGGAGTTTTTAATCTTGAACAAATGTCACATGACTATACAAATTTTTCAATAGCCTTCTATATTTGAGGCCACCAAAAATCTCTTGATATTAGCTTCAAAGTCTTATTATATCTAAAATGTCATGCCGTAGGGAGGTTGTGACAAGCTTCCAAAGCACATAGTCGTATTGCAATTTCTGAAATATATAGGCATCTTTTGAAATAGAGTAGATCGTTTTTGAACTCAAACTTGGAAGTATCATAAGACTTAGATGAATTATTCTTAATCTCATAAACTAGAAGGTCTAAGGACATACTTGACTGGATTTGCTTGACAAAAATTGAATCAACAGTCAATGTTGATATCATTACTCAAAGATGAAATTGCTCCGGCTTCAAGAGGATCATTCTTTGTTGATCAAAAGCTAAATCTCCTTCTTTTGATATAAGATAAGAACATTTAGAAAGGGCATCAAATAAACCTTATTTTTTTCTTGGCCGATATATAATAATAAACTTGAATCTTGACAAAGACATGCTTCAATGAATTTGGCAACAATTCAATACATGCATTGATATGAAATATTAAGGTTCTTGTGATTTGTATATACAGTGATTGGATTAGAAGTACCTTCTAAATAGTGATGTCATTCTTGAAAAGAATCTATAATTGCAAGAAATTCTTTATTATGGATTTTATAATTGATTTTGTCAATGAAAATATTTTGGAATTAAAAGCTACTTGGTGGAATTTGTCATCTGCTCCCATTTGTGACAATACCGCCTCCAAAGCAAAGTCTGATGTATTTGTTCCATAAAAAATACCTTAAATAAGTCAATATAATATAAAATTGGTATAAAAATAAAAATTATCTTCAAAGCCTCAAATGATGCTTTTGCTTCTTTACTCTACTTGAGTTTGTTCTTATAAGTTAAGCGTATAAGTCGAACTACAACTTAACAAAAGTTCTTGATGAAGATTTGATAGTAATTGACAAATCCTAAAAAATATTGCATATTTTTTATTATTTTTGGAATCTTCCAATCTATAACTATCTAGACTTTCTTAGGATCCATTTTGAAACCATCATTTGAAATGATGTATCCTAAAAAGTCAACTTGAATAGTATGAAATATATACTTTTCCATCTTGGTATATAATCTTGCATTTCTAAGTTTTTGTAACACACAATGAACATAAAATTCATGTTCTTCTGTATTCATAGAGTAGATCAAAATATCATCTAAATAATAGACAATAAAGTCATCAAGAAATTCACAAAAAACGTCATTCATAAGATATTAAAAAGCAGCTAGTGTATTTATAAGTCCAAAAGGCATGACATAATATTGTAAATGTCCATACTTTATTTGAAATACAGTCTTTTATTTATCACCTTCTTTGATGTGTATTAGATTATATGTTCCTCTTAGATCTATTTTTGTATAGATCTTAGTTTAATTCAGTTAATTAAGAAGTCCATTTATCAAAGGTAAAGGATATCTATTCTTGATGGTAATCTTATTGAGCCCTTGATAATCTACACACATCTGTAGTGACCCATCTTTTTTCTTTACAAATAAAATAGAATCTCTTGCTAGGAATTTTGAATGGTATATGAAATTTTTGGCCAAGTTCTCATCAATGCATTTCTTGAGTTCAACCAATTCATTTGTAATAAATTATAGATTGGTCCAAATAGAAATTGAATTTCTTCTTTGAGATCAATCGAATAATCATAAGGATGATGCTCTAGAAGAATATCTACATTCTTCTTCTTAAATAAACATCTTGATAATCTTGATATTGGCTTGAAATGCCACTTAAAGTCTTTCCACCATCAGAAATGGATGTAGCATAAATAGCAAAAGATGAAATTCTTTTGTTGCATTCATAAAAGCTTTTGCGCCTACAATTATAAATTTTATTATATTAAACTTATGGCTTATTACTTGATTTACAAGACTCTTATAAATGCTATGAAAAAAATCAAATCTATAAAAAATCTAATCTATTTGAGGATTATATTTTTTTAGCCATGATAAACCTAAAATGACTAGATTAAAAGGAGATTTAATTATATTAAAAATTTCAAAAATATTATGACTATCTATTGTTATATTTATAAGAAAGATTTCATGAGTAATATCTCCAGAAGATAACAAGAGACCATCTATGACTTCTACATGTACGGATTTAATTTTCTATACTGAAGGTATTCTATAATTTTTTTATTTAAAAAACACGTTAAGATTTCTAAATCTAATAAAACAGAGGCTTTATGATTTTTAGGTCCAAAACAGACATCTATTATAAAATAAAAAGAGGATTCTCAAGAGATAATAGGATCTTTATTAAGAGTTATATAAGATTCTAGCTGCACGGTCTCTATTGTAGTTGGACAAACTTATTTTCTAATACATTGTCTTCTTTAACAACCATTGTCATATGACAAGGCCTTCTATCTGGGAATACATTGGGTACCTAGCTGTGGAGAGTTTATTTAAAATTTGATGGCAAAAATCCAACAGGTGATTTGCCCTTAATAAAAAAGACAAATAATAAAACAATCTCACAAAAGAGAAGTTATGTATATAAACCCTCTTATATTCAAGTAATTTTGTACAAAAAGGATTCAAATTTCTACAAAAACCCTTCAAAACTTTATTCATCTGCAAGGACTTATTTCTTGCTAAACTTTAGAGTCCAATAACACTTGATCCAACTATTCAATTTCTATAATATTTTATTCAAAATATAGATAATCTTCTTAAGTTTCACTACAAAAAAGAATTAATCATAAATTATTTTTCAATCATTTGATATCTCAAAATCCCTAGCAGGTGCTTAAAACCCTAGCTCACAGACACCCGAGCACTATTTGTCTTATATCTCACAAATCCAAAATTTTAATGCCACAAAATTCTTGCATATAGTCTTGTGACATAAACATATACACTCTTGAAAATTTTGATCCAAAAATCTATCAAATTGCCTAAGATATAGCTCAAAATGTAACCACTATGTAAGCGGGTCACTTACTGCCCTTAAGTTTGTAAGTACTGATTTCAACTCTCAATATCTCCTTCACCCTAGCTTGGATTTTATGAAGCTATACATGAATAGTGTAGCCGTAAAAGTGTTCTCTTCAATCCTAGTCGCCAATCCTTGATTGCTCTCTGTATGCGCAAGTTATATCTAAAAGAGTGACAATAAGTCCAAAATCGACACCTTAACTTTGAGCGCCTATAACTTCTTCATAAAAAGTGAAAATCACACAAAATTTGCACCTAAACCAGATCCAAAAACCTAAACCTTATGATCCTAGCCTTTGATGTTCAACTCCCTTCGAAAAACAAACCCTAACTCCTAATAAATCCTCAGGCATCCTCCTTGAAGCCCATTGGGCATGATTTTTGGCCAATTAGAATAGAGATTTCTATCATCTACCTCTATTCATCCACATGGATGGCCAAACTACCCTTTTTACACTAAAAATCCTTTTCTAATCCTTCTTCTTATAAGATTTATATACTTGGTACTTTAAGCACCAAATAAAAGAAGTAAATAAGATCTTAAGGATCACTAATGTCTAACATAGGTGACTTAAGATATATACAAGTTGCTATCAATATAAAATTAACTTCAAAAGTCATTACTAAAAAAAAATAAGGTTGTATAAATCTTAATAATAATCTTTTTTATAGATCCCTTCTAAATTAGCAATCTAACCACATCTTGTAACCAATAAAAATCCACTAATATGGTTTTTTATTAGCTATGTAATAAATTATATATTAAATATACAGATATAATTTTTTCACATAATAGCCAAATCACAATACAACACCGTACTTCTCATTTTATGGTTGCATCATTTCTTTGCATAATAGTAAGCAGTGTGCTTAGGTTCTCTACAATATAAGTATAATCTTTTTTAATAATGACGAGTCTTTTCTTATTCAATAAGAAATTTAAAATATATCATATCAATTTACATGTCTTGTACTTCTGAATATACATATTGAGAAGATATTGATGTTGCTATTGTATTATAATAATGTTGAGGCTCCCTTGTGAGATTCTCAAATCAAGATTTACAAAGCCAATTGTTGTAATTCACAACAAAATCAATTATTTGACTCAATATCTAAAGATCAAGTAAGTTAAGCATCAATTTCTTTATCTCATATTGTAATCTATAAAGAAATTGGCTAATAAATAAAATATTATTTCACTTAGTATCAATTGCTAGTTTTTGAAAATGTGAAGCATATGATGTCACTAGTTGATTGCCTTATTGTAAGATACAGATCTTGTTGGTTGCAATACAAATTTCATCATGTTTTCCATATATAGATTAAAATTTTACTAAAAATGCTTCTAAATTATCCAATATTAGATCATGTCATTCAAAAAAGATGAAAATCACAATAAAGCAAAGCGTGAAAGTAGTATTCTAATAAACTTGATTTGTGACCCTTAGATTCAATAACTTTGGGATTGAAGTTCAATTACCAATTGTACTTGATTAATGAATCTTTGAAACTTAGATTTGGTGCCATCAAACTTCTCCGACAAACTAATTTTGGTTCTTTGATGCTTGAATGGTGTTCAATCATAGGTGAAGTAATATGGCTTGAAGCAGCTCAAATTATCTCTATATCTTCACTTTTTGCTAATCTTGTTGCTCTTTGTGGTGGTGCATTGAGTTGATGCATTTTAAGCATTAAATTTTTTAATTGTTCTTGCATTTGTGCCATTGCATTCTTTATTTTAGTAAGCTTTGCCATGATAGAAAGAAAAAAAAGTATCTACTTTTATTACAAAATAAAATACTTAAAAATAAAGAAAAAATTCTATTAATAATATCAGTTTAGAAGTAGATAATCTATAACTTCTAATATACTTATGTCTTATTAAGAGAAAGAAATAATCCACTCTTAATCAAGAAAAGATAAAATTATGATTTTATAATTTTATTCTTGTCAATCTGTCAAGGACACAAACTAAAATAGATGCATAAATTAATAAAAACTATTTCAAAAAAAATAACAAGATAGAAATAAAGAAGTATGTATATTCAAAAAAAAATTGGAATGGCTATTATCAAAGACTAGAAAATACATGAGACTCTTGAATTAGACTAGAAGCAAGAAAAGAGTTGACAAGAGTAAAGAAGGCTTCACTCTTGTCTCTATTTATACTATCTATCTAGGAGCTATATGGCGGCATTCTATAGGACCTCCTACACATGTCTAATTTGCAAGGTACATGTCAAACTTGCAAGATAAGTTTCTTACATGTGTACCTTGTACTTGGCTTGTTCTACAAGCTATCAACATATGCAACACATGGCTAGCTTGTTCCACAAGCTACCAATATGTACGACACGTGGCTAGCTTGTTCTACAAGCTACCAATATGTACGACACGTGGCTAGCTTGTTGGCCAAGTTTCTAATCTATTAATCACTTATAGATATGTATAAAGGTGATTTTGTATCTATGAAGCTTCTAAGAAGCTTATCTATAAGATAGTATCAAATTAACTTATTTTATTTACTTTTATCAATTTATATTAATTAAAAAATTACTAAAATAAGTCTAATATCCCTAATAACTTTCAATAAAAGTTATAGCTCTTGCATGCATTTTGAAAAAAAATAATTGTCTATTCATAGGATGAAATGAGTTATTTGTACTTCTAACTTGGATACTAACAAATATGTAGATAAGATCTTAATTACCAATTCCAACATCCAAATTTGATAAGTGTCTCCATAATATATCCATTTTTTTAAAGTTGTGATATTTTTTTTATTATTATATTATTGATATAGATTTCTATATATTTATAAACTAATTGAATTATTATAAGTATAAACTTAATTTTCTTTTTATATTCTAAAGAATTTTTTTTATAAATAAATACCAAAATTAAAATCTTTATATAAAAAAAATCATAATTTCTAATTTTTAAAGTATAATATTTTTAATAATTTAATAAAAAAAATTATCATATTTAGAAGATTTAAATAATTAGAGAATATTAAAAGGTAAGTCAATCATTTAACATAGATAATTTTATCTATTAAATTAAATTTGCTTCTTATTTTTTTATCAAAGCTCTTGCCAATACTTCTTCTATAGCTTCCAATCACTTTTTATAGAATAAATTCCTAAGACAAGCATAACAAATTATATCATAATTTTAATAATATGTAATAAAAAATAAATAATATATATGCTAAAGAAATACTCTTGATTTTTTTTAATTTTCTTAAAACATTTAAAAATAAAATTTTTTGTTAAATATTTATAAATCAAAATTATAAATCAAATTTCAAACTTTGATCTCTTTTATACAAGTCATCTTTGTAAGATGATGTTATTAAATATACAAATGGCATTTTAAACAAGTATTGCATTTTTAATGTAATTCAACTCTTTACAATAAAATACATTATAAGTGGCAATACAACATGAGTTATAATAAATGTATACTTTATAAGAGCATTTGAATCTCAATAACTTTTTTGATTTTTATAGAATTAATTTTTATAGAATTAATTTTTTAAAAAGAGATTTTTAAGTAGACATGTCCTTTACAACATCAAAAAAAGATTATTAAAAAAGAAAAGAAAAAAAGATATAGTTTCACAAATCCCACACAATAATTATAATACAATCCAAGAAGCAACTATAAGTAAGAAGAGGAGGTGCAATCCAAGGTGGAGAAGCAAGAAGAAGCAAAAATTAAGCAAGTAAAAGTGCCACCAATGCTAGCTAGGCACCAAGGGTAACTTATGAGATGCTAACCATTGTGCTCACCCAAACCCAATGTTCAAATAATTTTTGGCCTGCAAAAAATAAGTGAGATTGCTTCAAATGTGTTGATTTACAATTCTATAAAAGTCATGATCTCAAACACCTGACTGGACTACTATGTTTCTTAACCTACCAAACCTAGCATTGTGGTTTCCTTCGAAGCTCTTCGGTGGTCTGGAGCCTTTTCTATACCTCTGGAAATTTAGCATAAACCAAGTCTGGATTTTTTTAAATCAATCCTTTTTCTATAAAAAAAAGAAGCACAGTGTATGCCTTTAGTTCATAATGGCACCTGACGGTGCAATTCATTCTGCAGAAAACAATCGATCCGTTTGGGCCATTTGTACAAAATGTTGGTTTTAACCTCGCAATGATCCACAGAGTACAAAGAAGCATGCTTGTGCTCCACATCATAGAGAGCAATTGCGCAACATTAGAACCTTGACCGCCCAACTAATCGCTTCTCAACACTTCGACGATCAAGTTTTCTGCAGCAACCAATTCAGCAGCACCCACAAAGCTAGCACGTTGAATACACTACGACACAGCACAAATGAAGAGTGTGCGCACACTCATCTATTAACCTTTTCACTAGTAACAAAATCTGACCACTTGTTGACCAATCCATCAGCCGCGATGTTGCATGGCATGGAACCCAGCAAACCCGACAGCACCGTATTAACAAATCGACTTAAGCGGGGTAGAGCAACACCAATGCGCCAAGCAAGCAGAACACTGAAAGCAAAGCAGACTCAAAAATCACCGAAATCCACCTTCGAAATGAACCTCCACAATGACCCACCTTGCTCTCGCACCTTGAAACGATCGAACTGATGTTGCCGCTTCTGGTCCAGAGACGCTGGGGCTCCTCCTGCCCCGAGGGATAAAGTCAACGCCACGTTGGCAAGCATAGGGGAGCTCGTCGGGACCCGTGAACGTACCCAGGATTTCGACGAGCCCTTAGTGACGAGGCAAGGCCCCCAAGTTGCTTGGACCCACCATTGGCCCAAAGGTGCTTCCAACAAACAGGATTCCGCATTGACTGAATGATGATGCACATGAATGAGGAATCAGATTTGGATGAGGACCATAAGCCATTTCACCAAGTCACCTGCCGTGGAGTGCTCCCCGTACAGAAGTAGAAATACACGGCGGCTTTAGAGCTTTCCACAATTCTGCCCGAACTGCCCATCTCCAATTGGACCGAAACCAGCGCCCATCACCACCCCTTACCCCATACCCTCTCAATTGCCACCGCCACTTCAACTCCGTTTCACCTTTTGGTGGTGGGCACATATTTCCATAACTCAACTCTCTCTCGTCCCAACCAATCCACTCTGATGTATTCATCTCCCTTTATTGTTTCACTCCTAACATGGGGTGTCATCAAATTTATTTGAAAGTTATAAAAAATAATCAATAATGTATGGTACTTAGAACTTTTTAAAGTAAAACATTGTGTACTACATGTTTGATTAAATACATTTTCTCAGGATTCATCAATTTAGCTAAGTCCCATTTTAAACATAAAATTTAAAAAAATAATTGAAAATATATTTCTGAACATTTTTATACAAAAATTTAAAATAAATTAAATTAAAAGAAAAACATATTTAGTCTCTAGATACATTGCAGCATAATGTCAAATCACATAAAACTTAAATTATTTTTAGAATTTTATCAATATAAATTTATTCAAATTTTTAAATTAAAATTTTATGAATTATATTTTATTTAATATATTTATGTTATTTTTCATGATAAAGTTTCGAAACATATATTTATACAAAATTTTAAAATATAATTTATATATATATATGAATAGGTTTTTAGATCATATATATATATATATATATATATACATATATTGATACAACTAAAAATGACTTCAATCATGTTTCTATACATATTAACTAATATAAAGATTATGTGAAAAAATTTTAAAAATCACAAAGCTTATAAAATATTCTTCTAAAATGTAGAATGATTTTTAATAATTTTTTAGATTTAAAAGATTCCTATGGAAAATCTTTGTAACTACATGATATATCTAAGAACACTTGTAGATTCAACATAGATGTAAAAAGCTTTAATAATATTACATAAGGAAGATATTATCTACTTAGCATATTTCTACTCATTTCAACATGTATCTATTACCTTGTATTTACTTAGTAATATTGAAACTTGTAAATTTTTTTTTTTTAATATATATATTTTTTAAAACACAATAATATTTAAAGTTGTTTAATAAGTTAAAGAAGGCCAAAGTATATCAAGCTAATTTGCGACATATAATATGTAAAAAGTAGTTGGTATGTCTTATGAGCCGTTGACTTTGTTCTATTATATGCAAGAAGACCATCTAGTTATTTGATTATTATTGAAGTATTAATAATTCTTTGAAAATTAAAAAGTACATATCTAAAATATTATCAAGTATGATAATTTTAAATAATAATAATAATAATAATAAATATTATATATATATATATATATATATATATTAAAAATAAGATACTCAAATTTCAAAAGAAAAAAGAAAATTATCAAATATAAGAAGATTGAAGAATTTTAAGATTAAACTTAATATATATGTGTAATTAAAAATATTAAAAATAAATTTAGTTTTTTTTTATATCTTATACATTAAAATAGCTACTTTTTGACTACTACAAGTAAATACCTTAACTTCTAAGAATACCTAAAGTTTTAGATACATTGTAATTTTTAAATATAAATTTATTTTTAAGTTTTATAATAAAATATTATTAAAATATAGTAATATATTTTAATAATATCCCAATTAATAAGTAAATATCTTAACACATTTTACAAGTTTACGTTGATTCCATTATTCCTCTCTAAAAACGTTCTACATGGAGCAATAAGACACCAATTTTAACCATAAATTAAGGAAATTTAAAAGATGCCAAATAGTATGTACAACAAACTTTAATTTTTATTTTATATAGAATCAATAAAATATTTTTCTTTTATCTATTAATAATATCCTATATAATTTTGAAAATAACATCTTGTTCTTTTATAATTTTTTAAGCTTTATAACTTCCTTCAAATATAATAATTAAAAAACCATTAAGTATAATGATAATCTTCAATATTATTACCAAATAATAAATACATATTTTAAAGTTATGATATCAAAAATAATTTATTTTAATAACTGATAATATATATATATATATATTTAAAGAATTTTTATCTCAAATATGTTATTATAGAAATTGTGATAACTTAAGTTGCTTATTTGGTAGGTTTGATCTTAAACTTCTAGAAAAAAATCTTATAGAAACATAACATATCTATGAGCATTCATAGATCTAATTTGTACCTAAGAAACTTCTTTGATGTTTTATAAAAAAGAAAAATATGCCTAGATTAAAAAATATGTATTTTACATGATTTGAGTAAATTTTTTGGAACATATTATTTCAAATGATGGTTTGCAAATAAATTCTAAGAAAATCAAAACTATCATGAATTAGAGTATTTCAAAAATTAAATATAATATTTAATATTTTTTAATATTTATAAATTTAAATAAATATTGATTAAGAATTTCATTCAAGTTATTGTTTTATTTATGCAATTGACTTATAAACATAATTTAGAATAGATTAAAGATATTAATGAAATATCCTATAGTTTAAAAGTGATTTCTATTATAACTCCTAGATTTTATTATTTATATATATATATATATATATATATATATGTATGTATCATATTTTATAGACTCAATTAAATTAAGTTTTATATTATTTATAATTTTATTACAAATGGATGCAAATGATAAACTTTATTCTATTAATTTTTATTTGAAAAATTTCTTAATAGAAAAAATTAATCTTAAGATCCATATTAAAGAATTTTTTGAAATTATTGATTAATTTTATAAATAGCACTATTACTTGGAAGACATATTTAAACTAATTATACTTTTATAGATCACAAGAATTTCAAGTGTTTTATATCAATATGTATCTTGAATTGTTTTTAAACTTGTTGGAGCATATTTAAATCACAATTTGCATTTAGTTTTACATGTTGTTCTAAAAATAAAATAAAAAAAAAAAACATGTTGGATGCTCTGAATTGTTGTTGTTTTGTCACAAAAAAATAAAATTCATATTATAAAGATTGAAAAAGATTATTTTAAAAATCAAAAAAATAATATCTTTCAGTTATAAAATCAATAGTCCTTTTTGATGCTAATTTTTTTAATAAAGGTTATTCAAGTATGTTAATAAATCTACTTATTTTTAAGATAAAATAATATTTTTTATGATAATTTGAAAAATTTTAAATTTAAAGACAAATTCCTTTATTTTGAGATATTTTTATATGTTCCAAAAGATTATGTCAAATCACATATCTTTTAAAAAAACATGTATTTCTATTTGCATGATATTTATAATACATCAAGGCTTTATAAATTATTTAAAGAGATTTTAATAGCCTTTAATGTGAAAATAATAAAATATTTTTTTAATCTTCTATTATTTGTTTTAAAATAAAGACAGAATGTTATTAATTATATGGATTTTTCCAATTATTTTTTATTCTAAAAAAATCATTGCCATTTGGTAATCGTTTTAAAAAACTAAATTAATATTTTTTAAAATCAATTAATTAATTTGTAATAAATTTACATAAATATGTGTATATATATATATATATATATATTAAACAAGATGAAGAAGATGAGTATTTTTGGAATAGTAAAAAATTTAAATGGTTATTACCTATTATAAAGAAATAAATAAGTTTTAAATTAAGATTGGAATACAAGAGAGGTATTAGCAAGGTTAAAGATGACCTTAGTTTTGTCTTTATATTTAATAGCTAATACAAAAGTTGAGCAAAACCTTTTTAGAGATTACAAGACTAGCAAGAAAAGTGTAAAAGTTATAGGACACTTCTGTGATACCTTCCTAAATTAAATATTTTATTTAGAAATAATTTTTAAAATCACTTAATATATCCAAAGATACCTTTGAATGCAACTTCCACCTAAAAAGTTTGTATGATATTTTATAAAGGATACAATTTTACATTATGTATTTGTATACATTTCTATTCATTTCCATTCATTATTATTCATTTAAGCAATGTAAATATTTATAATTTAATCAAAAAAATTATATTTTGAATAAATATATTATTACGTGGATAATTTTGAACCAACAATTTAAGCTTATTCAAATTGATGTTATATATTTGATACTAAATACATAATATATCTACTGAATTTTATTATGATATCTTTTTTTAATTATAGATATATATATATATATATATATATATATTTGTTAAAAAATTTAAAAATAAAGATATTTGTATTAAAATAAAGATATTTTTAATACAAAATTTTTTATTGTATAAAATTAAACATTTTTTCTGTGATAATATTTTTATAAATAAATTTATAAGCAATTATATTCATACTTACATATGATTTGATTTCTTTTATCAAAAAATCATAACATAATCAAATAACATAATGGCTAACTAAAATCACTTGGTTTTTGTTAATTGTGATTTTAAAGAATTTCTTAAATGTAAATTTGAAAAATGTAAATATATTATTATTATTATTTTATATAACAACTTGAATGCAAAAGTTATATAGTTTATCTTTTCAAATTTTAATAAGGTTTTAGAGTATAGAAAGTGATATTATTTTGTAAGTTTGACTTTAAAAAATTTTACAAAGAATAAAGTAAAATCCATGACTTAAATAGCACTTAATGCTTTCATTAATTGCTTTATCTATCATGTACAGTGGCTTGGTAAAAATCATTTTCATGTTATTAGTATGTGTAAATCTTGATGAAATAATTTATAGAATCTGTATAAATTTAATTCTGTTTGTTCATTTGTAAAAAAGTATAAAGAGGGTTAACATTCAAATATTATGATTCTTTTTACTAATAATTTTAATTAACATCTATAATACAATTATATTAATAGATATTAAAAAGACATATTGATATTTTCATGCACAAATTAGTTGATTTATATTATTGAATCTCCTTTTCATTATATATATATATTTCCATATTCAGTTAATATATGTATATTTTAAAAAGCATACAAATATATATTTTTCAATGGCAATGGAAGGAACATTTTAAAATTACTATTCAAGAATCAAACTTTTGTATCAAACTAAAGAATATTCATTTATTTCTTTTTATTGGTCTTTATATATATATATATATATATATATGTGTGTGTGTGTAGATAATACTTGTAACTTGTCCAAAATAGTTTTGTTTTATTTATAATGTTAATGTAAACCAGCTTTATGATGATATGGATAGAGGATTGTTAAGCTAACTTGAAAGTGTTTCCTGTGTACCACTCCTCGAAAATATAAAAAATAACTAAAAACTAAAAACAAACATTCTTTATCCTTTCAATTAAAGATATAATTTTATGTCTATCTTGCAAATCCTTGATAGTACTTTTAATTGTTTTGTATTACAAGAAGTTAGACTATAGATTGACCTACCAAACAATGAAAACCATGAACTATTTGATGATGTAATGACAACAGTTACATTTAAATAAATCACTGATTATCATTTCTTTGTCGTAAAGTTTTTCAAGTATGCTCAACATAGAATATGTTTTTACCACGATTGAGTCTTGGATATAAATATATACAGGAATGATGGATATCTCCTCCAGTATTGTTGTTGTTGTTGTAATTATTAATATGTATGTAACGGTGAAGTCAGTAGGACGAAAGCAGAACCAGAAAAGGGGATGAAACGGGCGTACAATTGGTCTGGACAGGGGGAGAAGAGGAAGCAAGGGAGCACCACCAGCATGGGGTTGGGGTTGGGGGGGTGGGGGAGGGGAGTTAGTAACTTTCCAAGGGCGGGGGGGAGAGACAAGAGAGCTGCCATGTACAAGAGAGAGAGCCCCCAAGGGGGCGAGCGCTATGGCGACACGGGAGCGGGTCGTCCTGAGCTAGCTATTCTTGCACACAACCCCCCTTGCTAATGCTGCTGATGCCCTCTTCTTCCTCTGCTGTTGCTGTTGCTGTTGCTGCCGCTCCTGCTCCACCGCACCACCCGCTGTCTCTCTGCCCCCGTCTCTCTCCCTCCCCTCCCCTCCCTCTGCCTGCCTGCCTGCATTCCTCCATCCCTCCTCCGCCCTGCCCCACAACCCATTTGCCTCCCCCCCTCCCTTCTCCTCTCCTCTCCTCTCCGCTCTCCCTCCTGCCACTCCCCTCGCTGTTGCTGGTCTGTATGTGCGTCACACCGATGATGCGCCCCTTTCCCTCTCCCTTCCCCGTCCTTATCCTCCCCCTCCCTTCTTCCCTTCCCTCCCCTGCCTTCTAGTCCTCCTCCATTCCTCTCCTGCAGCATTGCATTGCTTCGCCTCTGTGCTGCTTTCGCTCTTTTTGTCATGACTGCCGCTGCTGCCCCCTCTAGCCGCCGCCCCCTACTTGCCTTCCCCTAATCTCTCTTCCTCTCTTCGTCCTTCGCTCTTCGCCATCCCGCAGTAAGCGCTCTACACCTCCTGGATCGCTCATCAGATTGCCGTAGCACATTGCCTTCTACTTGCATTCTCACAAATGTTTGCAACCTTCCATGTTCTTTTCGAAACACTTCTCTTTTGTCTCGTGTCAGATCAGTTCGGGTTCCTCCCGCTGTTGTTTCAGTGTTCGCTCTTCTAGTACTTTTCGTTGTACGTTTCTTCTTCTCCTCAGTCGCGGTGATATTCTTTCAGTTGCACGATCTTTCTTCTCGCAGCGAGTAGATAAACAATCTAGCGGTGGGGCTTAGTATGAACATAGAAAGTAAGATCTCAGACGTTTTTATTACGTCTAAGCATCTAAAAGATGAGCGATCTGATATTGTCGTGGATAGTACTTAGTCTATAGGTTGAGGGCTTTTTAAATCTTTAATACAATCTCCTTTTTCCAATTGATTTTCGCAGTCAGCATGAAACTCTGAAGAAGGATCCGATATTTCATTATCATTCGGATCTAAAGACTTTGTCCAGCTAATTACAGTTGTGGATATCTTCATGACTCTTGCTTTCGCCATTATCTTACTAGAATGGGCAGAAATTTTAGGGCTGGTTCAAACACATCGGATGAAAGCACCAGACTTTATTGCCAAAGTCTCGCCTGTTTTTAGGTGTCAACTTTTATTGATGTTGATGATGCTTAAGTTGCATTATCACCTCCACATGCTCCGTGAACTGTGATTGCTGAATCTTGGAATTGTTTGTCATTACGGCACTGCTGTGGGGATTGCTCTCATGATGTTCTGTATCTCCTTTTCGTCGTTTTCCAAGGGTTAATAAGTTTTACTATCCAGTTTCTGCTCCTATCTTTTCCTTCAGATTATTTTTTTATTTTTTATTTTTTATTTTTTTTGTTATTTTTCCTTCAAAAGGACAGATCTAGGTCAAGATCGCTCTTTTCCTGCATCAAGGCGAAATAAATAAATTGTTCAACCTCTTTGATGAGGTAAAGCATTGTGTTTGCCAAGTCTCGGGTTTGTATTGACACATTTTATTCTTCCAGGGAAACAGTAGGTTGAGCGACAATGAGTGATTCGTCAAGATTGTCGGAGAAAGTGAACGGGTTACTCCTGGGACATTCCAATGCAGCCGGTGAGAAGTCCTCCATAAGATCTGCGGCAACTGCTGCTGCAGCTGCGTACGCCTGGAGGAAGTCCTCAAAATCGAAGGATAAAAGTGTAGCCAGGTCTAGTCTAACTGTAGTACCATCGAGACCGTCTATAGAGGGTTTCATGGCTACCACAAATGGAAATCCTTCTCCTCCCGTATTAGGGAGGAGACTTTCGACCCCTGGGGTTGCCTTAACGCATCAACTTTCTTTTGGGTCAAGAGATGTTGAATCGGGTCCTGATATGGCAGTAGATTCTAGAAGCGTGTTGAATGAAGCCAGGGCAAAGCTTGCGACTGTTGAGAAAAAAACAGTAGATCAATGGAGAAAAGCAGCGGCAGAAGCTAAGACTCTTTCGAAAGTTGAGAAAGGAGAAGAGAGAATTTTGCAACTAGAGCACCAGTTGTCAGTAATGGAAGACGAATTGAGGGACGCTGCATTGATTGAGGTTGCATTGTATTCGGTCGTGGCTGAGCATGGAAGTTCGGCCCACAAAGTTCACACCCCTGCACGGCGCCTCTCAAGGTTTTACAAGTATGCGTTCAAGAATTGGAGTCTTGAGAGAAGAGCGGCTATTGCCAAAAATATAGCCTCCGGACTCGTTCTGGTTATTCGGGCATGCGGTAACGATGTCCCAAGGTCTTGCACTGCAACTCCTGCCTTTGTGCATCCGTCACGAATTAGTGTACTTGGTTTTAGATGTTGGTGTTTGCAGGGTGCTGAAGACAACGTCACTGTAAATGTTCGTCTTGCTAAGAAGCTTGTGCCACTGAGTACTTTTCTCATTTTAAAATCGTTTTGTGTTCTGCGCAGACTGACGTATTGGTGGTCGAATGTGGTCGTTCTAAGAGAGATTATTAGCCATTCCTGTGAGGACAGTGATGTAGGTTCCACCGCCATCGATGGAGACGCCGATTCCTCACTTGGTAATGACTTTCAAGCTCGAGCCTTCCGGTCACAACAATTACGGAAGTCAAAGAGTGATGTTAGTTACCTTTTAAGCCCCCAAGGTGCTAATAAAGATTGGCGAACTTCTGCGATGCTTGTGACAACCCTTTTCAGAATAGAGACTTGGCTACATGCCCGAGTTCTGGAATCTGTGTGGTGGCAGGTATACAGTCACGATGGTCCTTCATTATTGCTTACTAGATTATGCATGACACAAGGTCTTGAGGTTCCGTGATTCCAGTGAACAATGAGCGATTCACTTCTCCCGTGTCTGCTTCTGTGTTTACAGGCGATTACTCCACGGATGCAACTTGGGGGAATGCATACAAGTATGAAGGGCAGTTGTGCTGATTTGAATGGTGACTTGAGCAAGTTTGCCGGTGATGCAAGAGATTTTGCAAATAAAGCGAATTACAATAGCCGCAAGTTAGGTGATACCCGTCAAGGAAATATATCAGTGGAAATCTGGAAAAGGGCTTTCACGGATGCCCTTAAGAGGCTCTGCCCTCTTCAAGGAGAGGAGTTAGAATGTGGCTGCTTGCCGGCATTAAACAGAATGGTAAGTTAGTGAGCGTTCAGTACCTAATTTTGCTGCATTATCCTTAGGCTTAAGTGCATGTTTTCCGCGAGGTTTGTTGGGCTTTGCCTTGCGTTTTTCAACATGGAAAAGTTAGTTATTCCAGTCCTCTGATTCCTGTGCTCGGCGGTGAATTTCTCTGTATTGGTTACTTCTACAACTGAAATCAGAAAGTTGTCTCCTGCAGGTTATCGAAAAATGTGTAGCTCGGCTCGATGTAGCTATGTTCAATGGAATCCTGCGTGACCCTGAAGACGATGCCCCAACGGATCCTTTGGCTGATCCAATTACTGATCTTTCGGTTCTTCCAATTCCAATTGGGAACCTCACCTTTGGAGCTGGATCTCATTTGAAAAATGTGGTACGTAACTTCTTCAGTATGAACTTGAACTCTATGGACATTTAAGAAGTTATGGAGGCCTGAAAGTGGCATATATATGAATGAGAGATATAGATTTGGTAATCTAATTAGACTACTTCCATGTCCAGGTGGTGAACTGGTCAACGTGGTTGTCTGCTTTAGTGAGCTGTAAAGACCGCGTACCAGCTGAGTTCAAATCATCTCTGCCGGAAGATGCTGAAGAAGAGGAGCCTGTTCAGTTCAATCTTCTCAAAGCTACAGGAGATCTGCTCATGCTTCCCAAGGATATCCTTCTTGATCCTGAGATCAGGAAAGAGGTATATCATGCAAAATTTAATAACTCATCTGGGCATCCATTTCGTCAATACTTCGATTCTAATGATTGTCCACATACCGTTCTTTTAATTCTCATATTAACTTTTGAAAAATAAATGTTTTGGGAATGGAGCTCTCAATGCTCTAGTTCAATATTCTATGTTCTATTTAGGAAAGCACACTGAACATCTGTATTTTGGTTTTTTACTAGTTACTCTATCAGGTTATTCAATGGGTGTTCTTTACATAGATCCATAGTTGCTTCTTATTCGCACTTCACGGTGTTGGAATGCAAAGAGAACTTTGACTTGGCATAAATATTCTCTCAGTCGAACGAAAAACAGCGTAGGTCAATACAGGTTCGGCTTACAGCATATTACAACAGAATAAAGCTCATTCTGAATTTGAACGACGATGTGTCAGGTTTGTCCAGGACTCAACTTACCACTCATACGGCGAGTGTTGGCCAACTTCGTTCCAGACGATTTTTCTCCTGATCCCATTTCACCAGGCCTTCTGAACGCTCTGGCTACCGAGGTAATTAGAGTGCCTTCTGTAAAGGCACTAAGTAGGACTTGGGTGTTCAAATCCTTATTCTATTCTAGAATTTAAGCATATGGTACCAATTCAATTTCTAGCACCTAATATAATGACTTAATAGAAGTGACAAATAGACAGGATGTCTCGAGGGGACTCAGTTAGGAAAATAGTAGTGTACTGCATTGATTCCTGCAGTTGCTGAAGTGCATGTGGTTTGGCAGGTGGCAAACGAGAGAAGGAAATTCGGGGAGGATGATATTAGTCCAGATGACATCGCCATGGCTTGTGTACCTCCAGTGGTTTACTCGCCACCACCTACGAGCTTTGTGAAGCTATGGATCGGAGAGCCTGCAAACTCCAAGGAGTGGGGAAGAAGCGCGTCCTCAGCCTTGCGGAAGGGTTATACAAGTGATGATGAGTTGGATGAATTCGACAATCCCCTGTCTCTCTTGCAAGATAAGCCTAGGTATGTAACTGAGAATGGCAGTGGGAAAAAGAAGAAAAGAGACGATTTGGGAGCATCCCGGTTTCACCTACTGAAAGAGGTGTGGGCAAATCCATGATCAGATTGCGCCTCAGATGGGTTCAAATCTTAGATATCAACGACGTATCTGAGATGCAGTCTTTAAAATGTACAGTTTATAGCGTCTATGCCTTGGAAGAGAACCGTTCTTATAATTTTATTCTGTTTGGGATTTTGTGTTCTGGTATAGTCCTCTACTATTATGATTCCTTCAGGACTAGAGCACCATTGGTGTATGTTATCTTGCACCCCTGTTATAAATACTGAGTTTCAAGCTATTGCTAGGCTGTTCCAAAGTACAGAAGATTTCGAATGATAATCTATTAGAAGTAGGGTTAATAGATCTATGATTGATAATCCAATTGAGTTGCATACTTGCACACTATTGATAATAGGATAATGTCCATTAATCAGTAACCTAGTAATTCTGGCACTATGTGCACAGCTGTCATTATGAGGTGAAGTAAGGATTTTAGTAGGATGCTTGTAACTTGTAACATCTTCGAGAAGAAATGCGTAAAAAACATATTTTGTATCAATTAAAATGTTATGAACTTGATTCTGATTTGGTTAGAAGTAAGAATCTCAATCAAATAAAATGGATTATATTATTTTCTTATTTATTCGTTTGACTATTTTGGTTAATACTAAGATGCTATAAATACTACAATATGTTCAGAGATCTTTAAGTATTTAATTGGTTTTTTTTTGGGTAAGGATTATGTAGAAGATATCAAAATATGAAAAATTTAAATTATTAACATCAAATTTTTATTGATTAATTATGGAATTAATATAAATAAATAAAAAGAAATCATTAATTAATTTTTTTTCTATTTTTGTAAAATATAAAAAAAATGATATTGCTACCAATCATCTAAAAAAGTGAAGAAGAAGAAATTTTTTTATTAATTTTATACAAGAAAATATAATGATTCTAGTTGGTGCTAATAATCTTAATACAATTCATGCTTGTGCTATGTATGTATGGTTTGAAGAATAATATTAAAATATTAAAATATAAAAAAGGAATCTAGGTTCAAGTAATTTTACCAATGATCCAATTAATTAGAGACTGAGAGTCATTAGCATATTGATTGAAATTAAAACCTAAAATTAAATATATATGTATGTATAGAGAGAGAAAGAAAGTGGAGAACGTGAAAGGAAACATGGGTTTGTAGTGGTACCGATTCACACTGACATTAGTAGATTACATCGACAAAGGGGGGTGGATGTTGAAGCAGCGGATGACGAGGAATTGGAAGTGGAGAGCAATGTGTGCCGCAGGGGAAGCGGGCAGGGAACCCTGTGACCGTGGATGTGGCGGATGTGTGGTGGCCGGAGCAAAGGGGGGTGGATGTTGAAGCAGCGGATGACGAGGAATTGGAAGTGGAGAGCAATGTGTGCCGCAGGGGAAGCGGGCAGGGAACCCTGTGACCGTGGATGTGGCGGATGTGTGGTGGCCGGAGCAGGGGGGGTGTGGAGAGAGAGAGAGTGTGGGGAGGGGGGAGGGGAGATATTCACTTCAACTGTCGCATCGTAGGCTCGTCCCCGCCCTGCACTGCCCCGCCCCGTTCCCGCCCTCCTCTTCCTCCCCTTTCCCTTTCCCATGATGTGACCTTGCCAAGCTCGTTGCCTCTCTGCCCCGTAGCGCACCATTCTGGCCTGGGTCATCGCTCACGGGATCACACTTTGTTGCTGCCAAGCGCAGTTTCACTCCTGCAACAATCCACACAGCTAGCTGTTCCCTCGTCTTTGGCTCCTCGTGCCGCTTCTGCCACAATGCGATTCTCCGGTACTTTCCTTCCTCAATGTACGTGGGATTCTGGATTTCTTCCAACCTGTAGCAATTCCCCTACACTCGCTTTCCTTCTCCAGTATGCTTCCCAGAAATGTTGTTCTTCTTGTAGGTGCGGCCTGTCGATGAAGCTAGCCTAACTTCTACAATTGCCTCTTTCAGTGTAATCTTACTGCGTGTCTGTGGCTCCGCTTCATTATTTCATGTCTTTTCTATCTCTGTCATCGGCTTCCAACGAGTATGGGAGCACATTGGCAGGATAAAATCAACTTTGAAGGTCCGTCGAGTATTTGAAAGTGAAGAGCCCCTGCCCAAGATGTACTTGCGGGTGCACTGTCCTCACTTGAACATAGGCCACACACGATTCCGTGCGCAATCTGTCTGCAAGAACGAGGCGCACCAAGCTAGTTTGAAGAGGACTCTACAGTGGAGTTGGATACCTTCTATTTGGCTTGAGCGAATTAATAAAATTGTGTGCTCAGAGACTAGTGGAAACTTTGGGCAGTATCATCGCACGTATGATTCCAACAGGAGAATTTCAGGGAAGGTGACAGCTGAATCTCCTCTGGGTTTCGATGATTTAAATACAAGTTTACGTCAGGTAACGAAATGGAATTATTCAGAATCTCCCTGGATTTTCAAGCTATGGCAGCAATTGCTGGAACTTGTAAACGCAAGAAAGTGTTGTTGGTTGCGAGAATATGCAGTCGTGGCAGTGACAGTAATGATTGTGCAAGCGATCTCATCGCATGACATCTCACATGCCCTTCCTTCGACCTGCTCAAGTCTACTTGACTCCAGGTCGGTTATGGAATTCCCTGTATCTCCATGGACCAAACCTGATTCTATTGTCTGTTGTGGTGCGCGATTGGACTCGTATCGGTGTAATTCAAAGGTGTTCACGACGAGAAAGACCAGCCTCTTGAAGCCGATTGTCGGACCGGGAATGAGGGTATATACTGCTTCGAATCTTAAGAGAGGAGCACTATTAAGAAGGCAGGTAAGACAATCGCGCATTACCCTACAAAGATTATCGTACAAGAGGATGTCAAATGTTGAAACTTACAGTAAAGAGTAGTTTTGATGTCACGGAAGTCATGCAGATAGAGGATTGTATTGTAGCTCGAATGATCGTAGTAACGAAACAAGACGTGTTGCCTACCTCGTCAGATCCCCGCTGTTTCCATGGTTAGTCTTCTTATAGATTGTTTGCATGGGTGATGAGGTTACGCTTCATTATTTATTTATTTATTTATATTTTTTAGAGTTTTTAATTATGATTATTATGATTATTTTAACGAAGTGAGTATCTTAGCATTACATTGTTGAAATAAAAACTCTACTCCATTGAGATCTTATGTAAAGTTAGATTTCTGGTATTTTTTCGAGACTATCGCAGAATGTATAAAGAGCTTTATGACAGGCACGAGGCAGGGGCTTCGAAGGACTAGTCAGCAGTATTGGAGGAGTGCTCTTGGCCACCAATGCCTCATCGATTGCCTTGCAATCATCACCACTGGCTGTAGTTACTGGGTCCTTGACTTCTCCTCTTGCATCCATTGTGAACGCGGGATCGCATGTGGACGTAAACGTTCTTCGAGCTTCCTTCACTTCGTCTCTCAATCTCATCAGCCTGTGTTGTAAGATACTACATCTGTATTCTAAAACGTCCCCTTGTGTTGTTTCTAAAAGTGGAGATTCATGACTGTTCATTTAAGCAAAGTGCCCAAACTTGGTTTTCAATATCATCAAAAAACCTAGGGAGTTGAGTGCGTAAGTTTCCCTTGCATATCAGAATCTACACTTATATGATCACATTTATTGAGAAGAGCGTATACCGTGGCTTATGATGTTTGAATGGCAGTGTTTGTGGTATGGATGCAGAGATCTGGACAACTTCCAGCTGAGACACCAGTAGTACTTAGTCAGGTGGCATTTCGTGTGCTTATTCCTTGCTTCCTGATGACTAAGGTGTGTAACTTTACCACTTCTTGATTTGATATGCACAATCTGAGGAGTAATTAGGAACGATGTCTGCAATGTTCCAGTTGTAGATGTACTCAACACAGTGTTTATCAATTAGATCTGATCAGAAATTTTTGTCTTAATATGTAGTGAGGAGGGCAGCGACATCAGTAAAATGAATGTCGCTCACCACATTTGCTACGGACTGTTCTATTACAAAATGGTTTTCATGTCTGATTATTTCAACACAACTTTCAGAGTTCAATCTGGATGTTGGATTCATCTCATATGTTTATGTAGTGCTTTCATCAATTCGAATTTCCTTCGCTAAATTCTGGTGATTTTTTGGGCAGGTTGCAATAACACTTGCCTCGCAGCCTGCTGCCAATCTACTCTTTCTACCTCTTGTTGCCATTGCTCAGGTGAGAGTGAGTGTGAGTGTGTGTGTGTGGTGGTGGTGGTCTTCACATAACCGCCGAGATATTTTGTAAGAGAGCAAAGGTGACTGGGTTATCTGAGAAAAATTAGTTCACTTGCGCCACATATCCGATCACCTTGCTAGGGGCCGAGGTGAATGCATCCTCGTCATAAATGAACTATGTGGTTTCATCGATTGTCTTCTGCCTATACCATTGAGCAGAACCTTTCGGGATCAAATGATTGGGGTTATTGAAAATTTTCTTTTCGGTGCGCTTAGGTACTCACGGGGGCATTTCTTGGAAGACTAGCTTGTCGGTTTGTTTATCCAGCACCTGCCTCGGCGTCGTCATCAACTTTCGGAAATACAGCTCCAATAACTTCAGTGCCATCAGCTACTATTATTTCTGAAAGAGGCTCATCCACAAAAACTCAGGTGGCGACATCTAATAATGTCATTAATTTTCAGAAAAATGCAGAGCAGTATATGGCAGCTAAAAAGGAGGCTATCGTAACTGCAGCATGTGCGTTTGGCAATTCATTTACTCTGCCATTGGTACTTCTCTCCCGCATACCTCTTCATCATTTTATTTAGTTCGGAATATTAATCTTGAGTTTTCTATTATCACAAGTTTTTGACTAGTATCCTTATTTCGTGGATTACTTTGGTGGCGGACTTTCAGTGCTAGTTTGATTCTTACTACGGCATACATTCTTCGTTATGATAGTTGTGTTCCGTCTGGATTTGTTCAGAGAATCCCTATCAAAATGTGGAGGAAAGTCCATGTAGCATCTTAAAATGGATTATATGGAAACAGAGAGACCAAGTTGACATCTGAAGTAACTGGAAAGATCTTAATCTATATTGGATGTGGCAGATTTTCATGACCGGAGTCTTGGCAGCTGAAGAGGCAAGTAAAGTTGCAGGGTAAGTTTCTCAGCACCAAAAATCGTTGCTGGTTACATTCATGGACTCCAGGTAATTATTGAGAGCTCTCATCCGATGTTGCTTAAGTTTGTGAATGCTTCAGCAAAGAAGATCATCCCCATGTCTTGGCTGGTTAGATCATGCGATTTAATTGTCTTGTATTGCAAAGACTTTCCGTTAGAAGAGGGTGCTTTTACGCTCACGATTCTCCACGTTCAGCTTACTGCGGTTTGGACAATTTCTTTTGAAAAAGATTGGTATTTCGGCTCAGAAATACTTTAACTCATTGCAGATATTTAGCATTATTTATGGTCGGCTGGTCACCCGCTCTCTGGATAGTTGGTTATTCTCTAATTGCCACCGGGGATGAAGAAAACGACTCAAGGGAAAGTGTTCCCAAAAATTGCTTTTCATTGAACACCATGCTAGAGGAAATCAAACGCATAATGAACCCTCCTTTGTATGGGGTAAGTTTCTCTCTCATGCGATGTGGTCTGTATCCAAATAGACTGGAATAGATATCTGCTGACTAATTTCTTGAAGCTTGAAACACGTTCTTGATCATTAGACGGACATTAGACGAAATTTTATTTACCAGGTCTGCTACTACCGGAGTAAATTTTTTCCCCGTAATAAACATTGTATACTGCGACAGGTTTTGGTGGGTATGTTGGTAGGAGGGACGCCTTTGTCTCACCTCTTTCTTTCTGAAGCGAATGCATCTGCAATGACAATGAAGTCCACAGGCGCCTTTACTGTTTTGTGCACTTCTACATCGGGCATACTACGGCCTATTTTTGATGTAAGTAAAATCCTGTATGTTATGTGGTGAGAGAAGTTGAAAGAGGTTAGCGAATGCGTAAAATCAGCCTTGCACTTAAGCTTATTCATCATTTTGACAGGTATCGTATATCTGAATCTTATTTTCACCAACTACCTCTGAAATTACATTATTATGTCTTTTTGGCACATTACTTGATGAGAGCCTGACCACCGAGTTCAAAACTTTTTATGCCAGTGCTGAAGGCCTGAGTCTATCTTTTCGTTTGCTTTTTTCATTTCATACTTGTGATGTGCTTAACATGTTCCACTCTCGAACTTTAAATCGATAATTCCGTTGCTCAGATTGGTCTTGAATGCAAATAGTGATGTATTTGAAATTTCGCAACACATTGTTATTTATATACCTTAGTTTCAAGGGACAGTGATTTTTGTTTGTTTGGCTTGGCTTACAGGCGGCAGCACTTCTAGGAACAGCAACTTTAGCAGTACAGACAATTGTGCTAGCAAGTTCATTAGCCGCATCCATACCTTCTCCCAGTACGGCTAGTGATGCAAAAACATCTTCACGCAGGGTGGAAGCTGTTGAGCATCTTCCCGATACTGGTAATCACTCAACCACGAAGGCGGTGTCTTGCTCAACTGATTTGGAAACGGTTCTTGACTCTCGAGCTTTTTGGATTATTTCTTCAGTTCGCCTCGTGGCGATGCCTATTATTATGGTCGTCTCAACAGTTGTATGTCATCTCTCCCCGTTTCGTTTCATTCTCATCAATCCTTTGCAGTTACGATCATCAAGAATATGTGGTAGACTGTATTTTTGTCGAACTATTAACGATAATTTGCCTATGTTGGCTCTCCTATTATTTCAACTTTTTTTGTATTCGAGTCAGATATTTGGAATCAGAATCATTTAGTAGGAATTAATAAATTTTAAATTTAAACTAAAGTAGATTTTTAATTTATTTTAGTTTAAAAACATCCTTGTTTTCGGTGCTGTAGATTCTGCAATCTGCTCGTATCTTACCGGCTGATCCTGTTTACAACCTTCTTCTTATGGTAAGCCGCACCTGATAACCCTTCAATGTATAAAAACCTAGTATATAAGCATAGTGTTCCGTTCATGTTGTAAATGGTTAGATCTTCTTAGACCCTGAGAAGCTGAAGTATGACTCATCTGCTTTAAACTCATCTCCTTGATTCCCTGGACGATTAATCATACCTCTTGTGTTGACCATGATAACGCGATTATCTTTAGTAATGGTAAGCACCCTTGTCTGATCACAAAATAACCTTGCGTATCGTATCGTAGCACTCTATGATTACTTTAGGTATGGTATTATGCATGTGAATATATTATCCTTTGTTACTTTCAAAGTCCTTATGATTGATATTTCAATATGTTGTGACTACGTAATGATGCAGGCGCAGTCAGCAATGCCGTCGGCCCAGAATCTTGTTCTATTGTCGCAGGTAAAATTATCATTATGTTGAATACCTTCTTCCAATTAAGGAGTTCTATCCAGTTCTTGAAGAAAATCTGATTTATTAATATTGTATCTCAGCTTCGAACAAGTACGCGGCGATTGTCAGGGATGCTGGCCTCACTGCTCCTGCGTCAGGTAGTTCCTCCTGTTATTCAATTCATTGATATTTCTGAAATCATTCCTTCATTCATGGGTATCGTGTTAGACAGTATGTGGTTCTTTGGACCCTATTCATGTATTATAATCACTCTTGCCACAAGTGGGGTGTTTTGAAGTGTATAAATTGTGATGTGTTTTTATATGCTTTCAGTACGCTTTGTCGATTGTTCCCATCACTCTGTGGATGGCACTTTTCCTAGCCGTTGCGAAGCCTCCCTGATTTCTAACTTGGACAAAAACCCATCCTTCAGAAATACGTCCATCTGTAAGCACTAATCCTACGTTCCTTGCCAAGGCTGCAGTCATATCTGTTGCTCATCGACCTGATTGTTTGTTCCTCTATCTCCTGAATTGATTATTGAGTAAATTAGCAATAGTAGAAATGCAGAGCTCACAAGATTCTATGCAGTACAACAGTGTTTGCTCCTACTTAGTAAAATATTCTGTGTCATGTTTGTCATGTGTATATATTTGTGTGTAACAGGCTGTTTGTGTGGTATCTTGCAGAACATGATTTTGAGGTCTCTTTCCATTTCTTCATGATCATTTTGCGGCCAGAGGGATATGAAAAGTGTAGTATTGGCCATTCAAATGTAATACCTTGCGATCAATTTAACGCAATTACTTTTTTTTTACAGATCAATCTCAGCACCACAATCAGTGTTCTCCTCCGGATTGAACCGTATCTTGAGAACTAAAACATTTGAACTCTCTACATTAATTTGTAACATGTGCAGACAAGTACACAATTTGCTTGTATTGCAGTTGCAAATAACTGTTCTGCGGACTATGTTCCATCCTTACATAAGATAAATGGGATTTGAAATTAACATTTTAACTCTCATTTTGTCAACGCAGTTTAGTATATCAGAGTAATCACCAGAGATTATTTATTGCATGGGGTTCCGCACGATTATGTACAGTTGTCAATCAACTTTATCATGTATTAATGTGTTGGTTGCATATACCTCACTGGAAAAAATCTTCACAAGATGCTGGGAATGTAGACCAACTACACAATCAAGAGTTGCCAGTAACAACTTCGGATTAAGACTCGAAAATATGCGGCATGCCCACTGTTCAGTAGCACTAAGACTTGAGAATCCCCCAGTACTTCATTTGAAGCCACTTTTGGCCTACATCATAATCTCTATACTCCACAACAAATCTGACAGTCTGAGTCTCAGATCTGCAGCGGCGGATATGCATTTCAGTTCAACGAATAAGTGCACTGCAAACATGCCAATACATCATTTCCGCCCTCGGAGTAAAATACGTGCATGGTAGTGCTTCATTAAACCAATCGGGTTTAAACCCAAATAAAAAATCCGCAATGTTGCTGAATTGTATACTACTCAATAGACCATGCTGGCACGAGAACAGATGTATCCACAAATCATCCCAAGTATGGCTCCTGCGCCAACTTGCAACGGTGTGTGTCCCAGAAGCTCCTTCAGCTTCTTCTCGCTCATAGGGTGCCCCTGGAACAAGTCTTCCACAATCATATTTAGGACCTGCATGCAAACGACCACTTATCAAACATGATCGAAGCACGTAGGAAGCATAAATAATTTTGCGAAGTTGGGCGGGATGTTCTTACCAAAGTCATCAACAAAAATGCCTAATTATTCAGAATACAAATACTGCCTAGCTAAGTCATCTGAACAACAAGTCAATCAAGCGTTCTTACTAATGAAAATGACATCACACATCCTGTATCTTTGCCCAAAACTGCCCCAAGAGATATACCTTGGTAATCGGAGTTCTTTATCAATGCTGTGTCTAAAGAGAAATTCCCAGGAAGATGGCACATAATGATGAACGTTTAACTTGCAGGAACTTACCTCTGCTTGACGTCCAGCGTGCCTTCTAACTCCCGCAGCATCGTACATGACTATGAGGGTAAACCCTAGACATACTGGGAACAAGCTGTCACCCACTCCATGACACAGCGCAACTGCTGTGGTTAAACCTACACAAAGGGCTGAATGAGAAGATGGCATCCCTCCTGAACCCACCAGCATCTTCCAGTCCCATCTCCTCTCCACAAAGTACTTTGTAAACACTTTCAACACCTGCCACACATACACTACCCTATTCAGACCTCTTGAACCACACAGTACCAGATAACTCCCCATGTCCCATTTATTGAGGGGAAGCAACTCGCTACTCTGACTTCATCAAAAATTATACTCGGAGGCTCTTGTCCACACAATGGCTATTACTGGAAATCAAGCCATAAAACCCACAAGACAGTTCGCGTGCACAATTAAGAGCAATACCCAAAACTTAGATCAAAGTTCGAAGTGAAATTCTCGAAGTAACACCTGTGCAATTGCCCATGCGACAAGGCCTGACATAAACGTAGGATTTGCCCTGAGCGTGATCAAAACTGGACTAATTCTGTCCCTGGCAATCATGGATGTGCTCAGCAATGCCATTCCCAAACTTCCCTGCTGTAGTAATGCTCCATCCAGACCTTCCCACTGTGACTCCTCACATAATGCTTCGAATTTAAGCCTGCAAAGATGTAACCTGGCTCGCCAATAGGATATGATGGACAATGCTTGAGTGAGTAACGTCATGTGGTGAAAAAAGAGGAGGAGATATCTCAGTGAGATAGCGTCATCTTCAGTAAAATCCTGCTCGTCGTCATTCAGGTTCCTTTCACCAAAACTACAACCATGAGATTGACAGCACTGTTGCCCAAACACAGATCTCTCTCTGAGGACATGGTGATTCCAGCTAGTTTGGCGAGTATTTGATAATGCTTGGAGAGGGACGAAGCAGCGCGAGTGCAGAGTAGCAGTATTCAATGCCGGGACGAAATGCTGAAAAATGGCAGGGAGAGAAATTCAGCAAGAGTAGGCAAGGCAGGAATGCAGGGAGGAGAGGCATGGCATTGCAATGGCAATGAGAGGGTAGGAGGAGTACCTGGACAAGAGAGCGAGAGTGGGGTGGAGAAGCAATTGGCGGGGAGAACATGGAGGGCCCCGTAATGCGAGATAAAGCGAGGCACGCCATGGGAAGTCGACGAGGCCGGTGCAGAAGGGAAGGAGATTAAGATTTCATTGGAGAGGGAGGAGGAGGAAGAGCAGGGAGCAGAAGCAGCACGAGCAGCAGCAGCAGCAGCAGCAGACGAGGAGAGGCGAGGCGAGGCGAAAGAAACAAAAGAGGCGTAGGTTCTGGTGAGTGTGTCGGGGAGCTGGAACCCTGTGAAGAAGGGGATAAGGAAAAGATCCAACAGCATCATCAGCATCATCATCAGCATCATCGCCAAACCATCATAGTCCAGGGCAAGTCCCCCTCCCCCCCCGCATCAACGAAGGAACGAGCGAATGAACCAACCAACCACCTATTCATTCCCCAATCCCACGAACGCACCCTGTCGCGTGGATGGATGAACCTCCATCCCTTCATCCCTCCCTCCCTCACTGGGACTTCCTCCATCCTCAGCGTTTTGGCGGGTGCACTCTTCCCTCCCTCCACCTCTTCGTCCAACACATTTATTCAAGCATCCATCCCCTCACAAGGTTTAAATGCCACACTTAATTTGACACCTCAATTTTGATGCAACCCCTCTTAAACAATAAATCACGTAGATGTTCTTTTTGGATACTTACTACTTCCACAAATTTATGGGCAGAAGTTATTGCTGTGGACCATTTTTATTTTTACTTTGTTTGTTTGTTAACTTATTTAGTAAATTCAAATTTTACATAGACTGTAAATTTGAAGATATGCAATAGTACTATAATGAATTATTATAAGAAGTAGCACTCATATATATATATATATATATATATGCACAAACATATATATCCAAAGGTCATAGATTTCTTTTATAAATGTCAAATATTAAGAAGAACAAAATTTACATATTTTACATTAGAATGGATTAAGTGAGGAATTTGTTAATGCCAAAATATTATTTAAACATAATGCTGAAAAAATATAGAATAATGTTTTAAACAAAAAATAATATTTAAAAAAAATACAATCACATGAATAGTTTTAAGAAATTACTAATTTTATTTATTTTTAATATGTACATATATAAATATACATGTGTACACATGTTTATTTTGTGACTTAAAAGACAATACATTTAGTTGAAGATAGAATAATGGATAAGAAAAATGCTTATTAGAATCCATAGAAATATTAGTAGAAAAAAAAAAAATTATTATTATCTTATAAATTTGGAAAAGATACTTTACTTCTACAAGATATATGTTGAGTGAAATTAAAATATTACAACAAGGAATCTTGACGCTAATATCTACACTATATAAATAAATAGACGAAAATTAAAGCAAGTAGAAATAAATAGAAGTATATAGAAATATTATATGTATAGAAATGTCATCCAAAAAAAAAAAAAAAAAAAATCGAAATAAGAAATAAGTCTTATGCCTAGAAAATTCAAACCTCTATTTGTTGGAAGAAGAACATTTATATAAGCTGCAAAAAAAAAAAAAAAAAAAAAAAAAAACCTTTGTCATATATCCAATACCAAATTATTATTCGCATAGAGGTTATAATATAATCTCAAAGCAATATAAGAAATATTAAGATGTATTTAAAAACAAAAATACTAATATATTGTTGAATTAAAAACCTTGTCCAAGAGTAATTTAAGATTATAAGATACACAATTTATCTAAAGATTGTATTCTCATTAACTATGATAGATTCAAAATGATAAGATTAGTTAGAGATTTATAATAATAAATATTAGAAGATTTTTATGATCTCTCATAACTACTTATATTATTCAAATTTTATAGATAACATTCTTGAATAATAAAAGTTATCCACCTATGACTTCTATAGATATATATATATATATATATATATATATGTTTAATTTTTTATATTAATACTATTTTATGATATTTAGCAAATTTTTCTTGAAGAAAATAAATAGAAGCACTAGTATTTAATAAGAAAATGTAAGAAACTACAAAGTTTTTAGATTCTAAATAAATTTGTATTAAAAAATAAGTAAAGGGATTAAAAAAATAATAAATATTATTAAAATAATACTAGTATAGAAAGAAGTAATCTCCAACCTACATACTGCTTTAATGTTTTTTTTTTTAAATATTTAAAAAATCCTTCTTTAACTAAGAATATATATATATATATATATATATATATATATATATAAACTAAGAACTAAAAAAAAAAATGAAACTAAAATAAAAATTGTCATACATAGATAAATTAGAGAGTTTTGAATTAAAACCAAAATACAAAGAAAGTATTTATAAGACCAAAGATGGTCTTAGTCTTATCTCTACACTCTTAACTACCAAAAAAACCATGTTGAAGCTTTCTAATGACCACAAGACTTGTAACCTAAGTATCTTAATTGGAAGCTACTTCCATTGTGGCTTCCTAAAAATAAAAAAATTCTAGATAAACATTAATAGCTATTTGTCATGTCTAAAAGAATTTATAGACTTTAATTATATTTAAGAAGTTTAGATATTAATACTTAAAATTATTAGTAAGTTAATTATATATTAAGGTTGGCATTACAAGTCAATTATCTTAATACAAATTTTACTTAGATTCGAAGCATTTTGACTAAGTTACAAAAGGACTTGATTACAAAAGCAAATCAAGTTGTATAACTTAGTCCAAAGAATGTTTTCAAAAAATATGTGTTTTACTTTGAGATGCTACCTTTGAGATTAGAAGTAACGACGAGGGATCATATGAGCTCAGTATCTTAATATAGAAATAGTGATAATTAATCATATGTAAATATCATATATACTTGATAATATATATATATATATATATATATATATTGGTGTTGATTTTGTAGAGACTTTTGGAATAGAAATCAAATGTTATAGGAATAATAGCTGTCTACACAAATACAATTTGCATGATAGGTGGTATATGGAGGCAATGGCGATGATTGCACTATGGTATATAACTGTTTGATTTTCATTTCTAATCCCATGTGTACAATGTGCTTGTATAGAAGACTTCAGAGAATGGGGATTTCTTACATTTTGGCCACTAGATTGAGCAATGAAGGGACGGGGGATGTGGGTGAGAGGAGACGGACGAGGACGTCAGTCCGTCCGTCTGTCCGTCCGGGGAGGGGGGGGGTTTTTTGGCACGCGGCATCACCGGCAGGCACATGGCTTTGCAGGCACGTTTCCCAGGGGGACCGGGGACCGGGGGGGGGCAAAGGCGACGACATGGGGGGGCAAATGCGGAGGTCGTCGCGCCTCATCTGTGATACCGACACCCTTCTTTTGGGCTCTGGCGTTGGCTTTGCCTTGCCTCGGGCTTTGGCTTGGAGGAGGAGCCCTGCCGGCATCCTCTGCTTCCTAGAATCCTTCGCTGGAGCTCTCTTCCTTCCTGCTTACGCTCTTCTCTCTCTTTCCCCCTTCGCCCCTCATACTTCTTCTGTCTCTCTCTGTCTGTCCCTCTCCCACGCTCACTCGCACCCATCTTTTCCTTCTCTGTATCCGCCCTCCTCTCCCCTCCCCTCCCTCAGTGGTTGCAATCGTGGTTGTGGTTGTTCTTCTTTTGGGGCTTGCTTTTCACCGCTGCCATCGTTGCACTTGGCAATGGCCGTCTGGGAATGGTTGACCGATGCACTGCTCTGGAAGCCTTATAATTCCGTACTTTCTGATTCCATCGAAGCGTCCTTCCAGGCGCAGCAGCCGTCTCTTGACGTCTGTATTACATCCCCCTTAGCACCCACTCATTCCATTACCTTTCAATCCATCCCTGCTTGCCAGGTACTTCTCTCCTTCATCATCTCCCCACTCGCTCTCTTTCTCACGTTGAAAGTTGTCTCCAACATTTCATGATCTAGGGTTTTGGACTTAGTTGTGCGGGGACTGTGCGAAATTTTCATTTCGTTTGTCGCTTTTGGAGCGCATTTTTCAAGGAGACAGGAAAGTTTTCAGGTTGATAACATAATGACCTATGACGATCAGTCCGGCGCTGGAGCACCTTTCCTGCATTTTCCATAATTTTTATACTGGTGTATTATTATTTGTTATCATTTGTATGATTATTCTCAGTATCATTGTTATGCTTTTGGTGTTTTCGGGATCCTTTTCAGTTATGTAAAGAGGGTCCTTGGGAAGGTTTATATTTGTTGTGAACGATGGTCTTCTTGTGCAATATGTTCGTTTTTGCCGCGTCGATCTGCGGAGTGACGAGTTTTGAGCTGGGTGCTTGTTGTAGATAAATCGGATCACACAGCAATCAAGGCCGGTGAGGAGAAACGTGGACGCTCAATCAGGAATCGCGGAGTGGCAATGGTGGGAGGATGAATCTCAGCAATGGCACGCTTACGATGTCTCGATCAGTTCTCAGATCGAGATTGCTTGGGGGCAGGGCCACAACAGTACTAATGCGTATTTCCAGGCTTCTACACCTGGCGGGGTATCACTCCGCATACAATATCGCAAGTACACTATCCTGTTTGAGGCTGATGGATTACAGACGAATCTGAGCACAGGATTTTCCCGTAAAATTCGAAGACGGGTGGTCTCTCCCGGAACGGCAGCAGCAGGGGCGACTCCGGTTGTGCCGGCTGCTTCACCCAGTGCTCCTCACGCCTCTTCCCCGCTACAGGCGCATTCTGTACCGGCCCCATCGGTCGCGGCTGGGGCAGTTTCTGAAGCCTATGATCCGGCAGATCTACAGCCATATGTGGAGAACTCAGACTGTAACGAATGCCCCATTTGCGTGATGGATTTAAGGGAGAGGAATGCGGTAATGTTGGCCAAGTGTCGACATTTGTTCTGCAAAGACTGTATCATGCGATGGTTCGAGACTCGCCCCACCTGTCCAATATGTAACATGGCATATGGAGTCATAACTGGAACTCAACCTGACGGGACAATGAGTGTGCGCATTATCCGTGCTGGTAGTCCTGAGTTCGCAAGTGGACTCGAAGGCTTTCCTGGCGTCGACATCATTGTAATCCAATACAACTTTCCAAGTGGAATTCAAGTGAGTTTCCCTACTGTTCTTTGCGTGGCATCGCTGGGTGCACGGTTGAATTTCCTTTTATCAGCACGTGAGCATAATTTGGGGCTCATGATGCATTAGTCTGGTATAGGATGACCATGCTGGGATCTATGTTGTATCAAATTCGTGTTCTAAGAGACTTACGTTCGCAGGGTCCCGAGCATCCAAGTCCAGGACGTCCTTACACGGGCACCAGGCGAGTAGCATACCTGCCTTATACCAAAGAAGGTGAAGATGTGTTGAACCTTTTGAAGACAGCTTGGGATCGCAGATTGTTGTTCAGCGTGGGCACCTCAATCACCACAGGAAGAAGGGATGTTGTCACGTATGTTTTCTTATACGACTATTATGTCAGCTTCTCTAGTGTTAACGTTCGGTCGTTATTTTGTCTGGAAGGAATTTGACTCTCGTGTTGCAATGTTGTAAACCAGAGGTTGTCGTCTCTTGAGAAGATGATATAGGAAGATGTCGCGGGCAGTGTACAAAGTTTTTGGGCAAAAACCCTACGAATCTGATTTTCCCATAACATTTAGTGTTGTGTTTGTACAAAGCTGCCCACATTCATTGAAATCTGTGATCTTTGTGGTCTTAATTGCAGATGGTCAGGAGTGCATCACAAGACAAGTACATGGGGAGGACCCACCAACTTTGGTTATGTGAGTCACTCTTCATATTAAATATCTTATTTACCTGTTCCTATGTGAGCTAAACTTGCTGCTCTTTTATTAAAGCATTACTTTTGTATTCATTAATGGAAGCATAATTGTTTTTACTTACAATCTTTTTTCGCCACGCAGCCTGACAGCACATACTTCGCACGCGTTAAGGCGGAACTTAGTGAGAAAGGCGTAAGGTGACATTCATGCTTGAACATGCTGAACATAAACAGAGATACGAGTCCAGGCAGTAAGGGTCTACGCAACTTAAAAAGCACGGATGATTGTAGCATGGATAAATGGTTTGCATGATTGTTGTAAATATATAAATTAGTGGCCGTTGAGGATCATGTACACTTTTGGAGGTGATTTAGAACTTATTCATATTTATTTAACTTACTGTACTTGTATTTTCAAATGTTTTTGGATGTATAAATCATGGAATTGTTTCATGACCTTTTCATAGAAGTTTTTCGTTCCTCGGAAAGTCTTTGCAGCACATCATTTGTAAGTTTAGAGAGGAAAGAACAAAGACATCTGTAATCTTGGCAACAATTTTTTAATTATTTCAGTTGTGTAACTTTATAATCTTCATGTGCATTGGCATACTCATTTTGGTGTCTTATTTTTATTTTCACATATTTTTAAATATTAATTTTATTTATGTATTCATACTGAAATATTGTTTTTATATTTGGGCATTGTCACATCATTGGAATGAAACTCGCTTGAATAATGTATTTGGAAAAGAATAAAACTACGCATGCATTTTAATTTTTTTTGCAGTACAATATAGTACATTTGGAAAAAGAACGAAACCAAATGCAATAAAACATAGTGCTGCAGCATCAAAGACTTTACCATCTGATATCATCCTTTGTACTCTCAATGAATAATTTTGTAAAAATTAAATAACATAAGCATCTAGTATTAAAAGATGTGACAAAGTGTTGAATGTTAGAATACAAATGCATGTTGTATTACAAAATTGTGCAGAGTTCACATGTATTCTTTCTGAAACCAACCAATCAATGGCATGCTTACACAATGTATCCCAGCACAATGCCAGACGCAGGAGATGGAGACGAAGGAGACGGAGGAGGTGAGGGAGACGAAAGGAGGTTCAGGAGGGGAAGGGAGAAGGGTCGTGGAACAGGGCGTCGGCGTTGAAGGGCGGGGGGGCGGGAAGGAAGTGCGGCGGGGGAGCTATGACATCCGAGGGGAGGTGTTGCTGTTGTTGCTGCAAGGGAGGGAACGGAGGAGGAGGAGGAGGGAGAGCCTGCTGGTTTACCTGCTGCCGGTGCTGCGAGTCCAGGTACTGGCTCACCGTCTCCATCTGCGCCTTCAGGTTCAGATACAACTCGAACGCCTCGTTCGGGCTCAGCGGAATCCCCGCAGTCAGCAGTCCTGCTCCACCTCCTGCTCCACCTCTGCCTCCTCCTCTTCCTCCTCCTCCCCCTGCTGCTGCTGCTGCGGCTGGCAAGTGCCCGTATGGTCCATCCAGATCGTGCGCCGTCCCGGGTAGATTGAGGGAGTGCACATTGCCTGCGGGGTGTGGGCCAGGTGCTTCCTGATGATCAGACGGTCCAGCCCTGGGCCTGTAGACGAGCTGTTGTGGTCGGTTGTGGCGCTGCCTGAAATGCACATATCTTTGGTACACTTCATCAATGGTGCCCCCGTGCGACACATCGATCACATCATCTCCTCTGGGGCAGAAAACTATCAACGCCACGTCCACGTCGCACAAGCTACCCATCTGCTTTGCCTTGTTCATAAGTCCATCTTTCCGTTTCGAAAACGTTGAATTGATCTTCGAAGCTGGTCGCTTCTTGTCCACGTCTATCTTCATGCGCCCCATCGCGTTATATTCTTCTTGTACTACCAGCTCTTCTTTTGGGATGCACCGCTTAAAACAAACCACTCATTTTATTTTGCAAAAAAACAATACTCCACCTGTGCCCACCTGAAATAGTTGAAGGAATCACTACTATTGCTTCAAAGAAAACATTCATATAAACCTTCCGGGTTTGGGTGTTGCTCTACATATAGATCACATTTTACTTTAAGCGATAAATAGCAGTGGAGTTCTCTTGCCCCTGAAGTAAAAGGAAACAAGGTTGAGAAAGCCACGCATACCACTGCACTAATCACCCCACATGCTGTATTTCTATGCGCAGATGTCACCATTTTGATAACTTCTGGTGGTGGTCGTTGCCAAGACCTCTTGCCTGTAAATCTACAGTTTGCTTTTCCGATTGTTTAATGATACACTCTGATTAAAAAGGAAAACTTTAATAAAAATCAAAAACTCAAATAATGAATTAATATGAAATCAACATACCGTATGAGTTGTATTTTATATAACGAAGAAATAGACCTCATGTAAACTGTAAGAATCTAACTGCAGTTCAGGAATCCTTAACTTAACTCAGAACTATACAATGAACTACGAAGTCATCTACAGAACTACGTTATAAAAATATACTATACATGAGTATATAATTAGCATCCACACCCTAGAATTATACTATGCATTATCAAATTAGTTTATAAACCACAATATTAAACTACTTATTTCAGTTTATATCTTGATTTTGATCATTATGACAAACATAAAAAAAACTAATTTCTTATTTTTAATGGTTATTTTTAGCAAATTCTTGAATTCTTGTAAAAACCACTATTTAAGTTGTCTAAGCTAAATGTGAATCAATCTATAAACTTTGGATGGTTTAAAGACGTTTTTTTGCCATCTTTATTATTTGCTTTATTTTTTACTGAGCAAGATTTTTTACCATTGTTTTGTAGTTTTATTTGGTGTCTATCGTGTTCAAATCTTACAAGAACTTGATTCAGTGCTACTTGTCACTTGAAACTTGCATATTTTATTTTGAAAAGTTTTTTTCACAATCATCATCATTATTATTTTTATTATAATATATAATCTACAACCTCAAATTAGATGTTTGGTAATTGAGAGATCATCATTTGTGACAATTTACATGCACAACCACCCACTCTACAAGTTTTAAAGCAATTTATCAGCTATTCAAGTGATTATTTGTTTTTGTTTGTTATTCTTTTCATATTTGCAAATAAAAAAGAAGATATAGGATGAAAGGAAGGAGGCAAGTGTCTTAATAAATAAATCAATTAAATAGGATTCAATATGAGTATGCATTCTATTACCACCACTACCACATTTTATTATTTTTTCCCCTTCTTCTTTTACTTTCACTGTTATATATTTTACTATTGTTATATACATCAAGAAAGAAGATAAACAACTACAAAAATAACAGCAACAATTCTAATCAATCAATAAACTGTGTGCAAGTGTGACAGAGTGAGTTTAATATTTATATTTAGAAATTTTCCTCTTTATCTCTAATGCTAATGCTTAGCTCAAACCTCTTCGTTCTATATACAAAGATAAATAAATAAAGAAATAAAAGTAATGTAGAGACATGATTAGTTTGATATAATTCAAGTGAAAGGCCATGGCGCTGAAAAGGGGAGTTCCGAAAAGAGGGGGGGGGGGGGGGCACTACTGCCCCGTTTTGGGTCTCTCCCTCTCTGCCCCGCCCTCTCCTTGTGTCTTTGTCTCTGCGTGTGTGTGTGTGTGTGTGGGGGCTCTGTTGGCATGGCTGCGGCGCCCATGGCCAGCTTGAGAGCGCAGCAAGCCTGCTCGCGTGCCATCGCCATGGCGGACGAGCTGCCTTCTACACTTCCCCCCGCATTCCTGGCGTTTCTCAAGCGGAATGGCCTCGATGCCTCCATCTATGCTGCCGCAGCCACACTCCCTCGCTACATCAGGTGCAATTCCTGCTCCGCACACGACCCACTCTTTTGGCTTCTGTGTTCATGAATTCAATTGGCGCTCCTTGGCACTACACTTGTTATCTGTGAACGCCTTATGAAAACTTGTTTCTGGGATGTTTTAGGATTCGTCTGGTGCTGTAATTTTGACAAGGGCAGTTCTTCGTTTCCTTTTTGCATTGGTTTCGGAGCTCTGAACCCTAGGTATTTTTCATGATGGGTCCAGAGTACAACCACGGACCAGTTTGGATATTCCGGAAATCGAAGAAGAGCTGGGGCTGAAACTTTCCCCCTTGGAATGGCTTCCCAATTTCTTCAGCTTGGCACCACAAGCTCAGATTGCGAGCACTCAGGCATATCAGCAGGGCAAGGTGATTGCACGTTTTTTTTTTTTTTTTTTTTTTTTTTCCTTTCTCCCTCCTCCTAGCCCTCTTTTTACTGTCTCTTTTCTCCTTGCCTGAATTACGGACATCTTCAATGAATCTCGAATATGGTTTTTGACGATCCGCTGACAGTTATTACTATTTTTATTTATTTAATTTATTTCTGGAGATCAGTTGTATGGGATGGATGCAGCCTCCGGGGCTGCTGTAGCAGCTTTGGAGATGTCATCTGGCGACCACGTGCTTGACCTTTGCGCTGCTCCGGGTGGGTAATGGTCTTATGTATTCTGTTCCATGCGTGGCCGTAGTCTTTGATTGCTTAAATGATTTGAAAACTTCTCTTTGTTCCCGATGACGCTTGACATAATTCGCATCCTGTTTGCGGAATTACCTTAATTGTCTGTGCTGATTTGGTAGGTGCCAAGCTTTGTATGATGGCCGAGTCTTTAGGAGATTCTGGGTCACTAACTGCGGTGGATATCGCTCGACCTCGTCTCGCTGCCTGTCGCACCATGCTGCTAAAATACGGACTTGGAAGACGAACTCGCCTCTACTTGGGAGATGGAACAACCTTCTCATTGCTGCCATTGAATGGTGGGAGCAAGTTATGCCCGGCAAGTGCTGGCGATGATCGCTCTGACGACGAGGACATCGGAGATGGTACTAGTAACAGCGAAATTTCTAATGAAGTTGCGTGACGCTTTGGGACAGGATGAAAGCAAATCTCAAGGCAGTATTCTCACTCTAGTTCATACTTCTATGGATCTTTAAAAGAACTCTTCATCTGTACTGGAACCGTGCTCCTTGGCAGGGCAAGGTCTTAAATTTCGGCTTGCCCGTTTTGCAGGTGGTTTTCACAAGAATCCAAGGATTAAGAGAACAGCAGTGCATGGAGAGTGGAGGTCTGGAAGGACACGACAAGAAAAGCGAGCTGCGAAAAGAGCGAAGTATCTTGGAATACCTTTACAGACTGGTGTGGACGGGGTGCCGGAGCTTTTCTTCTATGGTATTGAGTCTGGAGTAGTGGGCATGAAAGTGGCAGATGTGGCACGAGTTTGTCAGGACTCTAATGAAGCTTCATTTTCTGGTTATGACAAGGTGATACCTCCTTCTCACTTGTCTTTTAAGGTGATCTTGCCCGTTTTGGCTACTTCCGGTTGGTATGGGTTAAGACTCTTGTTTAATGAGCGTGAATATATCCGGTATTTGACGGTCATCCTTGCTCTTTTCTGAAGAGTTCACCTGCAGGAGTTAAGTATATTTCTGTTACCCTGGACGGCTTGATTACTGGTCTCTTGTTTTGTTCTTTCACTCATCTCTGTCAAAGTAGGTGCTAGTGGATGCAGAGTGCACCCATGATGGTTCATTGAAACACATCGTTAAATACAACGAATGGGGTTGGGATACATTTGAGAGGCGGTTCCTAAACGAAGAGCGAACCGCTTCCATTACATCTCTCCAGGTAAAGACAAATGATTCGGCTACCTCGTAGCGATTATGCGTTAATGAAAAAGAGCGTGCACTCTGTTTTTTGATGGATTCCTTTAGTTTCAATCTGGTTCGTGCAAAGCGGGCATGATTCTGTTTCCTGTACACGTAGACGACTGTGCTGTTGAACCTGCTATCATGGATTTATTATTCCATCTCAAGAATATGGTCCTCTGTATTGCTTGGGATGTGCAGCTGCGTCTCTTGAGCAATGGGTTCAGACTACTTAACCCTGGAGGCACACTTGTATACAGCACTTGCAGGTGCTCCGTCTAAACATCGCGCATGTTGATCATGATGCAATGAGTTTTGTTTCCAGACCCGTGTGAAAAATGTGTTTCAATGCTTATTACTACTTTTATAGCAGTCGATACCTGGTACTGTCACGCTCTGTGTACTGCTAGAAGGACGATTCCAGAATGGAGTACCGATTTTGGAGACGATCCTTGTTACTCATAACATGTGTAGTTGTGTTCGTAAACTAATGTTTGATAGTTTTGAGTTACAGCTTCACGAGGGACCAGAACGAAGGTGTGGTGGAGAGATTTCTGGCATCTCACGATGATGCAGGTATGCTTCCAGTTTCCAATAAGCTGGTATATTGTAGTTTATATGCAATATTAAGGCTACACAGTGTATGAGTAGAGTAGATGAGAATTATTGCAGCTGAGTCCTATCTTCGGCCACTTCACTAACTGTGTGATACCGCCTACATTCTGTTCGCCTAGAGTTGCAAGAAGTGGAGCCCGCAAGACAGTGGCCATGTCGACCTGGTGGTTTGCCTCACACGTTACGTTTCGATCCTGTGACATCCCACACAAGTGGCTTGTTTATAGCCAAGCTTACCAAGGTGGAGTCCAATCTACTAAACAAGGTGGTAGTTGGGTGATGGTTTTGGTGCTGTTACGTTAGTGTGGTTAGTCGAGGGCTCTGAACCAGATTCCCATTGTCATACGACATGATTGTCATGTCCTGTTGATTGAGAGTGGAAAGATTCGGCAATATTGTCGCAACAATTGTATAAGAGAGAACGATTGTGGTTATAGCAATTATTTGCTCAGGTGTATGGAAGAACAGATTTTTGGGTCAACAAGAACGGTATTTACAGCATAATAAGCAGAATACTCTTTGACATCAAAGAAAACAGTATTAATGGACCGTCGTCACTGGCCGTGGTTGAATGTGTAGAGCAAGAGAAATGAGAGCAAGTGTGTTTTGTTTGTTATAGGGACATTGGTACAGGGTTTTTCATGTGACAGTCTGGCGCTAAGCGGAGAACGGAACGGCCATTACTTGCAACGGTCAAATGTAGGCAACCAGAGTTCCACTTGTCGCTGCGCCAAGTCTCTGACCTGAAATTGCCTCGAGAAAGTACACTCGTGACAAGCCACGGAGTAAGAAAGCGCACGCAGTTTGGGTAACATATCCATTTACATGTTTGCATACATTGCAATTGATCACAAGTACCACAAACTTCACGACTTCCCGTAGCCTTGGGCCACCCAAGTAAACCCTAAAAGCCGAACAAATCTCACTCAATTTGGGCAAAATTCACATAGCTCAGCGATACAACATAACTAAATGGGAGTGAATGAAACTTGACAATTAGTGGTGTTCAAGAACACAAAACACGAAAAGAAGCCATAGTGGATACATCAATCCAACCTCCAAACCTTCGTTGCTGCTTGAGCGTATACACCAACCATGGTAATGACAGTCTTTCACCCAACGTGTTCAGTGCAGGTCACAACATCCCATTCTTTAAAATAGCTTCAAGATGCCACGAGTTTCCTTATAAATCAAACTATTGGTACACTTCATCCCACCACTTCCAAGTCCAAACTTGCTTCTTCTTTGCGGTCACTTAGAAGGGGGCATAAAAGATATAACATAGAAGAGAAGAAACATCTTGGATCATTGTAAAAGTTGGAAAAAACCCCCATTTACATAATAATTAGAGGATTTATTGCACATAAGGTATTGAGGCTATTGTATAACTCTAACACCTGATTGTCTTTGTAATGCTTGGGTTTTGGTTCATCCATACATCATGAATGATTCATCTATTTCAAAATACATCTATTCTCTACATGTGCACATCAAAGACATTTTAATTAGTAAAAATATTCCATGATATATTATCTAATATATTAGAATATATTAGTTAAAAAACCAAAGAATAAAATTAGATTTATATTAAAAAGAAAAGAAGAAAGAAGATGACATTTGTAATATTCATTAAATAGATTATTTTTTATTATGTAAAAACCAGTATTTAAGAAAGAAAGAAAGATATATTTATAAATAAATAAATAAATTCTTATCGTATACACAATTATAAATGTATATATATATAAATATATATATATATATATATATATATATGCTCACAAACTTGTATTTTTATGTAAAAGTCTTCAAAGTGTACCAAAAAAGAATCCATTGTAGCTTATTATTATTTTATTTTAATTTTTCAAATTATATTGTAATTTATAGTTTAAAAGTAACAAATTGCTTATATATTGTATAAAAATAATATAATGTTTATTTATTATGTTTATTTTTATTCTTAAGTTTTCATAAAATTCACCATTAATTTTACATATTTCTAAAATTACTATTTTGTAATAATGAAGTCAAGTTTAAAAATTGTTTTCTTTATCAATGAGCCAACTTTATAAATTCAGCAAAATTATATTTTGTGGTTTTATTCTTCAATATGCATTAATTCTTCTGCTCTCTTTTTTAAATCTTAGTTTAATTAGTATTGCTGACATTGACCATTTGCATGGCCAAAATGAGTAATAATTGTGATATTATATGGTTTACCAACCTTCACACAACAAAATTTACCACTGGTAAAAATATTGTCTGTAAAGACATTATTTAAATTAATAACATACAATTTAAAATTTTAAAATTTTGCACAATTCAGTATTGCAAGTAATTCATTGGAAACTGAATATTTTCAGACATTTCTTTTTCTGAATTCTATCTTGTACAACATTACATAGAAATTTTAGATTAGTGTTCTGTGTAAAATTTGACAATTGAATTTGACTATATGTGTTGCAGTGGAATTTGACTTAATTTGAAACCTATCAAAACCATAAAACATAACATCAACAACCACAAAGCTACAAAAATATTAATGATACAACACTAATCATAGAGGAGTGACGGTTTCTTCGAGAAGCGCAGTATAAGTTCGGTGAAAGAACCCACTGTTCACCAGATTCTTATATGCTTTAATAACTTAAGTGGCTAAAACTAAAAACCATTATATGCATGTTCCCCAAATTTACATCAGACACTACCGAATGCCTGAGCAGCTGGGTAGTCGTGCGGAATGAAATTTGAAATGATTTGTTCACATGATAAAAGCAATCCACACAAGTGATCGTGTGACCGAGTACTTCGAATTTGGGCTCGGATAAGATGTCAGAAGGGGACATCCTCTTCGTCTCAGAACTATGGAGGTTACACTTTCATTTGTGCGCTGACTGATTTATTAAATCTAATTCTTCAGTAGCGTTATGTCAACTTCTTAAAGACGTTGAGCGGAGCAACTATATTGCTACGATTAATCCAATTTGGAAGGTGACAAGTATGCTTCGGAAATTACTTAAGGTAGATCATGAAGATTTCAAGTTTCTCTACTATGGAGCTAATGCACACCCTTGAAGTTACAGAAATTACACTAAGCTATTTCAAGTTTCTCTACTACGGAGAGATAGCTTCCACCAGGTCACATCACGTCACGTCCTTTCTGCTGGTTATGATTAACCATCAGTGTGCACAATAATCAGCTTCAGCACTCGCTTCCAAAACACCTCGAGCATATGCGTTCCTTCAGCCTAGCCAAGTAGAGAAAGCAACTTCTCCAACATCGTGGTGCAAGTTTTGGGTTGTGTTAGTGGCCCACACATGAGGTACACCACATTTCCCAATGGTCTGGTGTAGATGCCTTCTTGTCGAAGATTTTCCACAAGTTCTTTTGAGAGCATGGAGGCATACCTGCAGAGGGGAACGAGTCATGGACACTCCTGAGGTTACAGCAATCGTAACTGGATAGTGAGACAATCTTTTGGTGTGGATTGTTAACAAAGAATTCAAAACTGATGTGCGTAAGGTAACATTCTAAATTAGTAAGAAGCTCATTTATTGGGTCGGGAGATAGCAACTACTGTCGTTTAAGGAGGATCGATCTTCATGTGCCTATATCAGAACTGTCGAGTCAAGTCAACCAGATGCACGTACCCTGATTCTTCTGCACTAGCATGGAGTTCCAGTGCGAAGATTGTTCCAAGGGACACCACTCTGTCCACTGACTGGTGTGACGATATAAGTGACACTAATTCAGGTTTCCACAGCTGCCACACAACCATTAGTTCAGACAAATCTGATCCACAAATTTCATCTAACCTCGTGAAGGTAAATAGATCCCAGATTTACAGCAAGGGGAAGTCCACTCAGCAAGTACTAAAACATGACTTATATAATTTCTGATTAGCAAGTATTGAACGATGAGATATTCACCTCCCTCAGGCGGCGCCCTCCTGGTAACAAATTAGAATTTTTTGAGGGATCGGAAAAGTATTGGAGGGACACAACGGCGCTTGCGCAGCCAACAGCATGAGCTGTGTACGAGTGGCCATGCAACAGAGCATCTAACTGCATCCACACAAACCCCATACATCGAATATCGTCAATATGGTGCACGCAGTTTCTAGCACCTTCCTAAGACGAAACCCTGCTTAGTTTACCTTCCAAACATTACCCATGTAAAGCACTCAGTCGTAAGAACTCAATTCAATGACGTGCTTTTTGGGTGCACAAAATTTACGATGTAGTTGCTACAGAACTAACACGGTGACCTGTGAAATCGAACATAACCAAGGTAAAATATCAAGGAGATAAATATTCATAAAAGAAAATTGAATCCCACCTTAGAGATGCCACGGAAGGCTTCAAAGACATCCTGAGTTGCAAGTGTTGCAGCGAGAGGAACTAAACCTCCCGTGAGTAGTTTTGAGTAACATGCTATGTCGGGGGTGCAGCCCAGTAGATCTGTAGCAGACTGGCAATACCAGTAGAGACTGATGAGGAACAATCCTTCCGGTGTATGTACTCAAATGTGCAGACGATAGCCAATGAACTCAAATAAGCATAACAATACACAAACCTCTACACCAAATCGCCAGCAACCAGAAAGGACTTCGTCAAAAATGATTGGTATGCCACGGCGGCGACATTCACGGACAAGCATCCGCTGGTACAAGGGATCTATCATATCCATTCCTCCCGCTCCGTGCATCACTGTCTCAGAATCATACCACATAGAAATATAAGAGCGCGGATAGTATACTATAAAATCAATATGAAACATTTTTCGAACCCCACCAAAAAGATATCCCAACATCAAACTTGTCCCACCAGGTTCAATAATCAATGCAGCTGGGATATTATTCTCTTCTCTAACTGCTGCAGCAAGTTGCTGATCAATAGATCTGATGTAGAGGTTGGCAAAAGGTGTGGAGTCTCGGCAAATGTCAAAAATTTCGTCCCTGGATTTCCAGCCTGCTTCAATGGTGTCGATAGATGAAAATCAGTAACATAGTTTTATCACATGATTATTTCGTTAAAACGGCGATTCATCTAATGCCCTTGCCACAAAGCATATCCACGTACCATCGCCAAGCTTAAAAAACAAGTGGAGTCGACATAGACAAAGTTGTGCTGACATACTAGAAGCAGAATCAGAAGAATCACTATCATGGAAGACATGTGGAAGTTGCAAATGCCAACGACCCTGTCGTTGAAAGACGGTAGGTGGCTCCAGGAAAAAACCCCTCCCTACATGCCTGTTTCCAGCAGAAAGGTCAGATTCTATCTTTGCGAGTTTCTTTTTCACAACAAATAAGCAAATACGATGTTGTCAACCATTATATTTCTGTTAGGATATGAGTGAAAAAAACCATTTTTATAAGTATACATCCTCAAGAGTTCATACTATATATCGTGAATGAATTTTACCATGGTTGTTGCTTGAAGCCTGTATAATCTGAAGGCGCTTGTGCTTCCATAGCACCTAGTGTGTCCCCATGATAGGATCCTTTTAGAGCTATAACCTGCTTTGAATGGTACATGTCTTACGTCAGCTATAGTGACTATATAGCTTCTATCAATAGCTAAGCTCCAGTGAAAAGAACTACTCTCTTTCTATATCATTCAACATGTTATGGAAGTTTCTGGAGCGCGCTCCAGAAGGTATCCACGAGAAAAACCTGAACATACAAGCTTGGTACTGATTGATTTGAAGATATTTTAGGGGTGTCTCTTAAGCATATAAACATCCTAAAAGTCTCTAAGCAGCAGCAGAAATAATATCTTGCCTTCAATTGCCCTCTGCGCTCTCTGGTAGAGGGATCGCTAAGACCATGGTCAACAATATATTTTCGGAAAGCCATTTTAATAGCAACTTCTACAGCCGTCGATCCATTGTCCGAGAAAAACACCCGCTCTGCCCATCCTGTTCACAAGTGCAAGCATATATGAAAACAAGACCATACGTCTGCCAAGTATGCACCACAGCAACTTGGACGTTCAGTATGAAAGCTCAACAATGAATACTTGAAACAGGAGGACGCTACACAATTAAATACGCCCACAGCGGAATTCCATGAATGTTCTCAAAGATTTTGTAAGTTTGGCAAGCGTGCGAGATAGAATAGTACCTCGGCCTACCCCTGCGATAAGAAGTTCAGCACACCGCAAGGCAGGTTCATGTACATTTTCAGGAAACATAACGTGTCCATACCTTCCCGAGGTGTAAGCTACTTCTCTGGCTAGCTCGGGCTGCGCACAATTAATGTAACCATCTCTTAGAAGCCAAAGATATTTCTAAAGCTAGTAGGCAATCACGATTATCAGCAGAATTCCATCATTGCAATTCATGCTTGTGTGCAGATCCAAGAAGGACGAACCATAATCCAACAACCATACGTATCGATACGTTACCTGCAAGATAGTATCAGGGCCTTGAGTCCACCAGCTTGCACATGCATCAAACTGCTGCGCAATCGCCTTACCGGTTGAAGGCGTTCCAGCCTACCGACCATGGCAAATTATAATCGTGAGATCAAAGTTAGTCTTGGACTCTCCATCGAAGCCAAATAGAATCAGTGTATGAACAAAGATTTCCAAGAGTTTCAGCAACTTCATCCACATGACACTTGCTTAACGTTTCAAACCAATCCCACCTTGTAGACAGAAAAGTTCTCCCCTGATCTTGAATCGATGAGCGTGATGGAATCTTGAGCAACTAGGTCGTGTTGTGTGAAGGGCCACCATAAAATATCTCCTGCCATTTTGGGCATCTCCTCAAGCCGCCTTAATCTCTTGGAATGGGCATTTTCCAATACATTCATTAACTCAAGAAACGTTTCCTCTGCGAGGCCAAACCATTCCTCAAGGCTCTTGTTCGAATCTTCAGGTAGGGGAGGAAGAACAACAACCGGTATCCTATGCAAAGAAACAGAATCACACCAATCTTAACCCCTGACCTTTCAGCGTAGCCAACGTGACACAATAATAAAAATTGGAAAATTGCAAGGAATACTCCCCGATATTAATTTGTATCATATCCTCTTACTTGTGTCGTAGGTACTGCAGCAAAGGCTCTTCATTGCTCAATCCTGTGTCCACGATAACAATAGCTGGAATGTCATAACCGCGTGACCGCAGGCTCTCATAGGCTGCAATAGTGGTTGAGATGCCTCCCAACCTCCCGTCCCCGACCAGTAAACCTGGAAACCTAAGCGATCTGTATCAAGCGCATTGTCAATAAAAAACCAAAGATTACGGAAATCCAAAAAACAAAATTTACTCTAAACCCTAAACCCCATAACCAATGGATGAGAAGCTCGTCTATTCATTGCACGCTAAAGGATAGCCACAATGTTGCAGTGTGCAGTGCAATACACGGATAGCCATAAAAAAATAACTCGACAAGAGAACACATGGTCTGTTCAATACCTGTACATATCGCATTGCAGGCTTCCGGATGGTCCAGGGCTAGCAACCCCCCCGGCCGTTTCTAATATCGCCCACTTCTCTGCCCAATCACTACCTGCATCCTCTCGATGTCCGCTGGTCTCTCGACTACTGCTGAGAGCCGCAAGTGAACGTTGGATAGCCTCAACAACCAAAGTGTCGGGCACAGTTGAACCCTCTCTTGCAGATGCAAGATGTGGGGAAATAGGCTCGTACCATGCCCACATTGTCTTGCAAGTGAAGCGTGATAGAATGTTTCGATATTGTGCTCTTCCGTGAACATCACCGTCTGCGGGAAAATTTCTAGATTTCACACCTTGCAGTAACTGTGATTCGTAGTTGCAGAAATCTTTCATTCCTGAAAAAACCTTAACTCTTGGAAATCAAGGTGTGTTTTAAGAGCATGTCCACACAGTAGGAATCAAAAAATGTCAAAGGCCCTGCAAATTTCTGCTCATGGCGATAGCGATGGAAATGCAAATCCCAAATTATAACTTTAAAATAAACGTTCTAATTGTACCGGAAGCATACCTGTGCCATTTAGACTGGAAGAAAGATCCCCTCCATTCCAAGCAGATTGTGGCTGCACCGGAACACTGGCTCCCGCCCGAGCGGAACTCTGCACAGCAGGCGATACTTGTAGGGTGTGGTTACACACGAACAGACCCTCTGAAATGGCTTCGGGATGCAGTCGCCCAACTCGAGAAACCTCCTGGTAGACATACCGAGCGTCTGAATCAGACGGGAATCCTGTTTGCACGGGCTTGAGGTAGAGCAAATCTTTGGCTCCAGAATTGCCTTGGAATTTGGACAGACGAAGAATTGCAGAACATAATCCTAACAACCACTCGCACATCTCAGCAAACGGTATCCTACATGGGGACCCATCGGGACACCAGATTCCGTAACAACGAGCCACATCACACCTCTCGAAACCGCAATGCTCCACTACTTAACGACAGAAGGGAATTCAATTAGATCCTCCGATAACCACTAACCTGCACTAACGAGCGTCTTGCCCACTCCAGTGTTGCTCCCCCACACCATGTAGGTAGGATACGAAACGTCCAAAGCACCAGCCACATTCTCTGCTACGCACCTGGCTTCATCCGCGTCCTCTACGGGGCTAGGGTGCGAGCTCAGACACCGGCCCCATGTTCCCGAGAGGAGATGGCGAGGCAGGGAAGAGCAGGCTCCGGAAGTGCTCACCAGGAAGCGAGACTGGTGAGCAATGCATGTGGCAATGGGGTTGGTGCAGCGGCGGCGGAGGGGCAGGAGGAGGGGATGCATGGTGGCTCCCGTAGAGCGTGAAGCTCTCTCTCTCTCTCTCTCTCCCTTTCTTCCTTTCTCCGTCACTCACTCCCTCCCTTCCTCCCTCAGCAAAACACAAAGAAGCACCGCGCAAGTATGGAATGTGCGGGCCAGGCTGCAAACGAGCCTGCGAGAGAGAGCGAGCAAAAGCGGAGTCCCGAGACAAGCGAGAAAGGGAAGCTTGGGCAATGGTGGAGATGTTGCCACGCCCGCATGGTTCACGAGGAATCCACGGCGTCGACGCCTTGGATGTTCCGCACTCAGGCTCCATCTCACGTGCCCTGTGATTTGACATTTGCTGCATTTTGAACATTGGAATGTTTCTCTCTTGATTAATTCTATGTGTCACCAAGTAATGCAACTATCCTTCGCATTACTCATCCTTGTAGCGAAACATCAATTCCATTTACCTTTCAGGATTTCTCGGTGCTGCGTTTACATTCGAACATGTAACATAATTGAACTTTAGTATTTCAAACGCATAAGTATCATTCTTACGCATATATTTGGAATGGTTAAATTGTTACACACAAATATGTTTATTTCTTTCTTGAAATATGGTATTTAATCAAGAATCGTAAATGAATAAACTATCTTTGGAAAGATTTATTTTATTTTATTTTTTATAATTTAAACTTTGGTTTAATGCACAGAATTGTAATATTACCACAGCATGCTGATTTTCTGTTGGTAAATTACTATAAAATGAATATTCAAGTTCTTTCTGCTCCATTTTCCAAACCGTTTAAGTATGATATCTTCTTACACTTTAATTTATATTTTCGACCCTCAACTTTGGTCAATCACTTATTCCATGCAGTATGAAAAAGCTATTCTTGATTCCCATTACTATATTTTTTTGTGAAAGCGCCTTGATCTTCGCTGATCCTAGTTGCTTTGATCTTTTGTGGGCCCTTCGTTTGGCAAAATTGGAGAGTAGCAATTAAACTCAACTAACTATTCAACAACTTAAGTTGGCACAACCAATCCACTGCCAAGTCAGCATACAGGCGCCACGCTGGAAGTCACTGTGTCTCATTCACATTGTCACCCTCAAGTGGGCGCAGCAATTCCCATGAGAACAAAATAATTTCTTAAGTCCAAAGGAAAGGTTAATCTTGGATCATTGGAATGAGTTTGTTTTTGTTATTTACCTCATTTTATTCTTTTATTGCACTGAAATAGATTCATTTTATAGAAATAACCTAAAGCCCCAAATTTAATATTATTAGATTAGGTCTCCAATACTCTATCTTGAACAACACAAATGGATCAAAGATTTTATTTTATTTTATTTTATTATTATTTAAAAGATCAACTATATTGTGAAGAATTCAAAAAAGATATTTTAATACAAATTTAGCTGATTCTTTTTGGGAACTATTAGGTGGGCATTCCCCTTTTATTACATGGACATCCTTATGCCACACTTCTTTGCATATACACAATAAAATTCTTATTTATATAAAATTTTTTAAGATGAATTTATAAAAAAAGAATCTTTAAATGAAATTAATGAGTTTTTTAAAATTGAATAAAAAAATTATATGAAATATATTATAAAATTTTGTTTAATTTAATTTAATTTAAAAAAATAAAAAAAAAACCATTATATATAAATCTTTTAGTATAAATTTGATCTATAACTTTTTAGTACAAATAAGAGTTTTATTGTGTATATGCAAAGGTGCATAGCACAAGGGGTATCTATACAATAAAAGAAGGGTGTCTACCTAGCAATTTCTTTCTTTTATAACCTCGATTCCTATATATATATATATATATATATCCCTATTTAGGATGCTTTTTAAGCAGCTTTTATCAAATTAAGAAGCTTCTCAAGTAGCTTCTATCAACTCAAAAGCTTCTCGAGCTCCTTCTACCAACTTAGAAGCTTCTCGAGCTCCTTCCACTAACTAAGAAGCTTTTCAAGCTACTTTCACCAACCAGGAAGCTTTTCAACCAACTTTCATTAATTCAAAAACCTCTAGAATGTTTTAGAAGGTTTTGTGAACCTCCAAAGTGTATGTTTTTAACATCACCTTCTTTTCTAATAATAAATTTCAAGAAGAGCTCAATCTTTCTATATATATAAAAAATTAAGAATATGTTGTACTAATGAAGCTATGTATTATGTTCTTCATTCTTGGACCAGGTTTAGGATTTAGGGTTGGATCCTTCTTATTAGAGAGTGGATTACTTCTCTTGTTGAAGGTATACTAGTATTTTAGATGTTGCGGATTATCCTCCTCTAAATTGATATTTTTTTCTTATAAATTTATTTATTTATTTATTTATTTTTATTTATTTTTTTCCTCTTAGAATGATTAGAAGTCAGGACATAAGTATAATTAAATCTTTTGAGTCTAAACTAGATGTCATTATAAGTACTCTTACTATCTTATCTACTAAGATTGCAAAAATTGAAGTAGTTATTACAAAATTTCATAACAACGCAACATTTGAAGTATCACAATCAAGACTCCATCCACGTCTAACTTCTGTACTTGAAGATGTAGTACTACCTATGCTACGCCAAGGAAATCCACTTGTTTAACAATGTAACAAGCCTCAAGTTAGTCTTTTAAAAAAATATGATGGTACATATTTAAAGTTCTAAGGATTTGTCAACAAAATTCAATTGACAATGGTTCTACAACCTAAAATTTATTCAACAGAAGAATCACGGCTTGGATTGGTTTGCATCTTACTATTGGAGCAAGCATTATCGTGGTTTGCTCCCTTGTTTGAAAAGAAATCACCAATTTTGAGCAACTTTGAAGTTTTTATAGAAGTATTTACAAAAGCATATGGAAAATATGACAAGTCTCATTGGACAACATCTAAGATCCAACCATTATGTTAAAAGGCATGCTTTGCATCAGTCTATGCATTCAATTTTAAGCAACTAGTATCTGGCATTAATTGGAATGAAGAAGCCTTAATGAGTCAATTCTATTAGAGGCTAAAAGATGATGTGAAAGATTTGTTATTATTGCTTTCGGATCTACAATTGTTTAATGAAGCCATTAGCTAAGCTATAAAATGTGATAATTAATTATTCCAACATTGTCAAGATCAACATTCATGGGCTTTAATAAGACAACATACAATTTAACATACTCTTGCTACATTAGCAAACATTTTGAATTTGCATTTATAAATAAAAGATATGCAACTTGATGGGATAGATTTTAAACCTCTTAATCCACAAAAAAAAAAGCATCAGATGGAAGAAGGTCTATGCTTATATTGTGGCAAGGAAGGCCACAAGGTTGACAATTATCTAAAGAAATAAAATTAATACATTACCAAAATCAGAAGTATAATTATTTAAGAAAATAAAAATATTTAATCACAGTAAAGACCATGTGGCTGCACAATTTAACATTGCAAAACTATTCAGGTTCTTCTCTTTTTCCTCAATCTGCTCATTTTTTTATAATTCCTTTATGTTTTGGCCCTCGGAAGCTTCAAATAATTGCTTCATTAGATTTAGGGGCATCTGCTTATTTTGTAGATGAGGCATTTGCTAAGCTTCATAAAATTCCTCTAATACAAAAATTCAAACCTATTCATGTAGAGATAATAAATAGACAACTCTTATCCTTTCATAGTGTCACTGATGAAACTACATCTATAGAAGTATTATTTGAAGATTATAGAAACCAAATTGTGCTCAATGTTATTAGGATTCTTTTAAATCCTATTATTTTTGGACCTTCTTGGTTGAAAAAGCATAATCTATCTATAGATTGGAGGCTACAAAGAATAACATTTTTTATAGAAATCCTTGCAAGAAAACTTTATAAAAAGTCACAAATTAGTAAGTCTTTATTTATTGGAGTAAGAACTATTTTAAGATCAGCCAAAGAAGGTACACCATTTTTTATTTATGCGACTCTAACTAAAGAAAATATGACTTTATTGGCAAGTATTCCAAAGCAATATAACAAATTTCAAGATGTTTTTCGAAAGAAGAATGTTGATATATTATTGGAGCATCAACTATGTGATTATATTATAGATCTTCAAGAAGAAACGCAACCATCTTTTGGCCCAATTTATAATCTTTCTCAAAATAAAATTTTAGTGTTAAAAGATTAAATTGATAAAAATCTTACAAAGAACTTCATTAGGCATTCAAAATCTCCAAAAAAATACACCTATATTCTTTGTAAAGAAAAAAGATGGTTTTTATATATATATGTGTTGATTATCAAAGATTGAATTAGATAATGGTAAAGAATTGTTATCCACTATCAATAATTTTAGAACTTTTAAAACAACTCAGTTAAACCAAGATCTATACTAAGATAGATCTTTCTAAAGCATATAACTTGGTAGGGATCAAAAAAGGAGACAAATGGAAGATCACATTTTGAACAAGGTATGGACATTCTCGAGTAGCTTCTACTAATTGGAAAGCTTCTTGAACTACTTTCACCAACTAGAAAGCTTCTCAACCAACTTTCACTAACTAGAAAATCTCTAAAATATTTTAAAAGGTTCTATGAATTTTTAAAATACATGTCCCTAACATCATCACCTTTTTTAGTGACGAGTTCCTAGAGGAGCTCATGTCTTTAGAAATTATTCTATATATGTAGAAATTTGAAAATATATTATATTAATAAAGCTATATATTTTATTTTTTATTCTTAGGCAACATGTTCTATTGGTCTTCAAAGAAAGCACCTATAGCCTTGAATTAGTACTTCTATTGTTAAAACATCCCATTCAAAGATCTGATTTTCATTGCACCCTTCAAAATATCTTCCAAATAAGATCTGAGTATTAAAAAGATTTATCTTTTCAAATTCAAGTAATATCACTAAAGCTTACACATTAGAATTGAAACTTACATAGTTGGATGTTACTCCTAATGGCTCCAATCATGGTTGTATTTGACAGTGAAATATATTGTCATCACTTTGCTCAATTGAAGGCTGTGAAGAGTGCATTAATTTGTTCAAAGCTTACGTAGCAAGTGAATCTTTTGAATCTTATTCTATTAGATCTCTCAACATTTGAAGATTGGACATGGTGACTGACTTACTTCTACTATTCTATTTTATTTTGAAATAGATGACTGCATATTGATGAAAGCTTTAGTTTAACTCTACCTTTCTTATGAATATTCTTCAAATCCAATCTTCATCAATAAGTTATCATTAAACACGTTTGGATTTGTGGAGATAGAGATAATAAAGTTCTTATATCTTTTGAGATATACTTGTAAGAATTTTAACCAATTTCTATGTGCACTCATTGATATCATAGTCATGCTAATAAATTAGATATTCTAACTTATTCTACCTTCATTGTAAATTCAACACCTTTTTGACCTTATATTCTTTATAATTTTTTATTTCAATACTAGGCAATGATTATTGTACTCTTTTCAAAATATATGACTCTCTATAAGATTTCAAAAGAGAGACATGAAAAATTAGATGTACCTTCATAAAAGATAGTAGTTACAAGTGATATGCCATTGGATTAATTTACTTTTGGATGGAAAATGGTCCTAACTTTCAATAGTCCAACTTGTTGTATGGCCACTTGATTTTGATGTTTTGTCAAAGAAGCCATATTTTATCTCTAATATGAAAAATATGTGGTTGATTCCTAAATTTATTTATAGATACCTTATAAGCATCTTGAACTGCTTGCAATTGAAGCTTCAAGGTTGTTTAGTATTGCGATAGATGCTTTGTAAATCCTATAGCTATTGGATTGTTATTCTTTGATATATTCTATAGATTAAGCTTTAAATAATAATCATAGATGAAATAAAATAATATTTATTGAGTTGAGGTAAGAATAATATTATTATATACAAACTCCACTAACAATAGATATGAAATCCAATCATCTTGTTGATAGTTGATGTTGCATCGTAAATATTGCTCTAAAATTTGGTTAGCTTGTTTTATTTGGCCATCAGTTTAAAGATGGAAAGCCAAAGAAAGTTTAATAATTACCTTTAATATTTCAAATACATATTTCTAAAACTTAGATATAAACTAGGATCCTTGATCAAATATGATATCATTCGGTAGGCCATGGTATAGATATATATTGACAATAAAAATCCTTGCCGTTTCTTCACTAGAAGTAGTCTTCTTACAAGGAATAAAATGAGCCATCTTTGTGAGTCGATCAACCACCACAAGGATGTTGTTTAATGAATTGAATGGCAATAGATCTATGATGAAATCCATTGAAATACAAGACCATCATTGTTTTAGAATAGATAAGGACTGTAAGAGTCTATAAAGGCAATATCAAGGATTCTTGGACCTTGAACAAATGTCATAAAAGAGTACAAAGTTCTTTACTGCCTTCTACATTTGAGGCCACCAAAAATCTCAAGAAATAAGTTCCAAGGTCTTGTTAAAGCTAAAGTGATCTGTAATTGGAAAATCATGGTAAGATTGAAGAACGTGCAATCGTGTTGGTCCTTCTGAGATGTATAAATATTCTTCAAAGTATAAAAGGTCTTCCTCAAGCTTGAACTTGTCAACATTGTCATTGAGACTATGCTTATGTCAAGGACATGAATTAAAAAAAGATACATAATCTAATGGAAATTGTATCAAAGAAAAGTCACAAAATGAGAATAAGAAAGTATGTATATTAAAAGAAAACTGGAATGGCTATTGTCAAAGACTAGAAACATGAAGAGTCTTAAAACTAGACTAGAACCAAGAAAGGAGTTGACAAGAGTGAAGAGGGCTTTACTCTTGCATCTATAAATACTATCTAACTAAGAATTACGTGGCGATATTCTATAGGACCTCATACACTTGTCAAATTTGTAAAACACGTGTCAAACTTGCATGACAAGTTTCCCACATGTGTGCCACATACTTAACTAGTTCCGCGAGCTACCAACATGTGCACCATGTGGCTAGCTTGTTGGCCAAGTTTTTAACCTATCAATCACCTACAGACATGTATAAAAGTGATTCCGCGTCTATGAAGCTTCTAGGAAGCTTTTCTATCAGATATTATTAAATCAATTTATTTTACATACTTCTATTGGTTTATATTACTTAGATAATTTACTAGATTAAATCTTATGTTCGTGACATTATCCCCCCTTCTAGGGACAACTTCCACGAGGAGCGGTGATTATATATTGAGGAAGTCCAAGATACGTCGAATTGTGCTTGTCACATATTCTGATCTCTGTTCCTTTCGAAGGTAGTTGATAGGTCCTTCCAGCCATCAATAATGTCCCATACCAGGACAAGAGGACCACCCTGTTATTTGATCATTGTTGAGGCCTTCATAACTTTCTTCAAAGAAAATATTAGAAACACCATCAACAGTAGTTCCTATCTCTAAAAGTATCACCAAACATCGAGAGTCTCTTCCAAGGTTGTGATACCAAACACATTATATTTTGCCATCAATCCGAGAAAAGACATGTCGTTCTTGAGGGTCTTCATCTCTATTCTGTCGTCTTGAAGGTTGTGATAGTCGTAATGTCTCGTCCAGTAAATCAACAAATGATGGCTCTTGAGCTGAATTCGCTAGTTGTTGATCCTCCATTTCTTTAACACAAACAAATCTAATGACAAATCATGATACAAGGTAAAATTAAACCTCTATAGAATCCGCTTTGCTTTATAGAAAAGATTTTCTTGAGTATTTATCTTGGTTTTGATGGATGTCCTCGATGAAATGCATTGACTTTTATTGATGCATTTGTTAGATTCTTTGATTGCTCCCATGTGCGTTCACTAATATCGTATCCGTTGTTGTGATGTAACGTGACTACTAGGTGAAAGAGTGTGGAAATAGTATATTATAGAAGATCTTAGTTCAAAATATTGTAGCAAATTATCTTAGAAAAAAATAGATAATAGTAAAAAGGGAGTAAAACTAATGAGTTTTAATGCTGTTCTTTTTACAAATGAGCTTCTATTTACTTTGTAGGACCATAAGTAAGGCAAAATAAAGTAGATTGGAAAATAAAATGATATAGGCATATATAGGAGAGAATTAAGAAGAGGTTTCAGAAAAACTTACCACAAAAATCTTGAAATAGATATCCGGAAAGGACCGGTTATAAGCTAGGGTCGAAATCAGACCCCAAGGCACAAAATTGCGTGCCTACGGCGGATCTAGGAGGCTTTTGTAGATCGAAGATAAGAATTAGAGAGGGGACTTAAAGCATTTTGTATAGAAGTTGGTTTTGAGTGATTTAAAGTAAAAATTACTTTGTAATAGCTTTGCAAAGTCAGGGTTGTTTTTGGCAACTTGGGATTTTTTGAAATAAAATAGGGTTGATGTTTTAGGCAATTTCAAAAGTTTTGTAGTAGATCTATGGCTAGAAATTTGTAGGTTTTTGGATATTGTTGTTATTAATGTGTGCTATAAATTTAAGCTGAATCTAACGGTTTAGTTGTACGTAATTAAGGTTTAAGTGGGTCAAGATCTTAGAAATTAAGTTTTGAGGGTTAATTAGGATTTTTAAGATCTTGAGCAATCTGCCAATTGGATTGGAATAATTTTTATTTGTGTAGATAATAGACTTGTTTTCCTATACACGTGAGTGATTTGAGACTGGTTGAATGGTGAAAAGAAGAGAAATCAGCACTGGAAGATTAGCATTAAGGTTGGAGAAGGAGGCCGACCAACACCTAAGAAGTTTTTGGGATTTTTCTTCCATTTGGTAAGTTTGATTTCCTTCTAATTTGTTGTGCTTGTTGTTGACTAAGAGGTTGAAAGGTATACAAAGTTTTAAGTAAGATCAATGGTCTAATCAGCAGATATTGAGGTTCTAATTTTTCCTAGGATTGATTTGAATTGGTTAGAATTTGGTTTAAGATTTGATTAGGGTTTGCTTAGGATTTGGTTTAGGATTTGTTTAGGATTTGGTTTAGGATTTAGGATTTAGGATTTGTCTTAGGATTTGACTTAGGATTTGACTAGGGTTTGATCAAGGTTTGACTAGGGTTTGACTTAAGATTTGATTTAGGGTTTGATTTAGGTTTTGACCAAGGATTGACTTAGGATTTGACTTAGGATTGGACTAGGATTTGACTAGGATTTGACTAGGATTTGGCCAGGATTTGACTTAGGATTTGACTAAGGTTTGACTAGGATTTGACTTAGGATTTGATTTAGATTTTGACTAGGATTTGACCTATGGTTTGAATAAGATATGACTTAGGATTTTAAGATTCTATTTTTAATATTTTCTAAATTTAGTATTTTATATGTTATTTTTTATTATGATTAATGTATGATTCATTTATTCTTCTTTTATAATTGCTTAAAGATTGGATCAAAGTTTGATTAGTATTGTTAAATTTTAATAGAAGTTGTTTAGGATTCTATTAGAATTGTTAGGATCTTGTTGTTGTGTATTTCCTTTTTGTCTTCCACAACCAGGTGCTTGGAGTATTCTCGAGCAAAATTGCATGTATTATGACACCGTGCCAATGCACAAGATATTCTAGTAGATTTTAGCGTCGCCTTGACTCTAAAATCTCTTCAACCTCAAATTCTTCATCACTGTCCACTTCTATAGGAGGTGTTGGCATTTGTCTTCTTCCTTGTATATCCATTGTCTTATATGGCTCGAGTAGTGATATGTGGAATATAGGATGGATCTTCATGGACTCCGGTAGGTATAATCAATATGCAACTAGATTGATTTGTTCAGAAATAGGAAAAGGTCTATGCCTACAATAGTCCAACTTATCACAAGGACGAGTAGTCTTGATATTGCAACGAAGTAACCATACCTTGTCCCTCACATTGAATTGTAGTTGTTCCTTACGATACTCATCTGTATCTGCTTTTTGTCATTCTTGAGTTTCTTTTAATTGCACCTTCATTATTACATATACCTCTGACAAACGATTTGCCAAATCTTTTGTTGTTGGATTATCAACTTTTGAAAAGTCAAAAGTATCAAGTCATGGGTGATAACCATAATTGGCGAAGAAAGGTGTTTGTTGCATAGAAGAATGTATTGTATTATTATAAGCAAATTCTGCCAATGGCAGAAGAGCTATCCAATCATCTTGTTTGTAGTTGATGATACACCTTAAGTATTGCTCCAAGACTTGCTTCACACGCTCTGTTTGTCTATCAATTTGAAGATGAAAAGATGAAGATAATTTTATGTCCACTTTTAAGATCTTGAAAAGGATTCTCCAAAATCTTGACACAAAATGAGTTCCCCTATCTGATATAATATCCTTAGGTAACCCATAATAGCGATAGATATTATCAATGAAAAGCTTAGTTGTTTCTTCACTTGTGATAAATTTTGTGCATGGCACAAAATGTGCCATCTTGGTGAGCAAGATACGCACTATCCGAATATGAGTCATAGATCAGAGGCAAGAAGATGCGTGATGGGAAAATCCATAAAGCGAAGACCTTCGCGCATGAGGCCACCAAAAATCTCTTGATATAAGTTCCAAAGTCTTGTTGTATCCAAAATGTCCTGCCGCTGGAAAATCATGACGTGCTTGAAGAGCATGTAAACGTGCTTCTTCTTTTGGAACATATAGGCGTCCTTTGAAATATAGTAGATTGTTCTTGAACTTGAATTTAGAAGAATCATAATACTTAGAAGAATTTTTTTTAATATCATGAATAAAAGGATTTGAAGACATATTTGATTGAATTTGCTTGAAAAAAATTGAATCAACAGTCAATGTTGATTTCATTGCTCGAAGATAAAAGCTACTCTAGTTTCGAGAGAATGTCGTTCTTCATTCTTAAAAAGTACGCATCTCGCTTCTTTTAATTACTGAAAATAAGTACGTCTGGAAAGTGCATCGGACAAATCTTGTTGTTTTCTTGGCCAATATGTAATAATGAACTCGAATCTTGATAGAGACATGCTCCAACGAGCCTAACGACGATTCAACACGCGTGCTGACATGAAATACTCGAGGTTCTTATGATCCGTATATATGGTGACTGGACTAGAAAAGCGTAGATAATAGCCATTAGCAGAAAGAATCTATGATTCCTGAAGTTAACATGCGTGGTTCATGAATTTATCCTCATTTGTTGAAATTTTTCTTTGAATGAAGGTATTGGATGAGTTTATCATCGATCCATTTTAAAATTGCACATGAGGCGGTGATCATAAAATGTAGAAATCTACGATCTTGGGGATGGTGCGAGAAGCAATGAAACGAATCTTTAACTTCCGACAGCGATTCCGATTGGAACATCTTTACAAGTCAAGCGTATGAAGTGGTGCGCAAGCTCAAGAGGGAGTCTTTGATGAAGATCCGATAATAAGTAACAAATCTAAAAGCATTGGGCGTCTCTTATTGTCTTTGGAATCTTCAAATTAAATGATTAATGCAGATTTCTTAGAATCCGTGTAGAGACCATCATTTGAAATATTCTTAGCTATAAAAATCAACTTAGTGGTAGTGAAATATACGCTTTTCTATCTTGGCGTATGATCCAGCATCTACAAGTTTTTTGTAATATGACAAGCATTATCACCCGTGCCTGCGTTCTTGGTAAAATCAAAATCTCTCGTCTAGGTAACGGTGACAAGAACTATCTAGGCTCACAAAAAATATCATTTATGAGATGTTAAAATGCAGCTGGTGCATTTGTAAGTCCAAAAAGCATGACATTATATTCAAAATGTCCGTACTTGATTCAAAATGCAGTTTTCCATTCATCTCCTTCTTTGATGCGTACTAGATTGTATGCTCCTCTTAGATCTATTTTTGTATAGATTCTAGCTTGATTCAATTCATCAAGGAGTCTTGATATCAAAGATAATGGATATTTGTTCTTGATTGTGATCTTGTTGAATCCTCGATAGTCAACACACATCCGCAATGATCCATCTTTTTTCTTCACAAATAGAATTGGAGCTCCTGCTTGAGATTTAGAATGGCATATGAAATTCTTGGCCAAATTCTCGTCAATATATGCCTTGAGTTCAGCCAATTCATCTTATAATAAATTGTAGATTGGTCCAAATTATGGCTGAGTTCCTTCTTTAAAGTCGATTGAACAATCATATGGATGATGTTCCAGAAGAATATTTGTATTCTTTTTCTCGAAAACGTCTTGATAATCTTCATACTGACTTGGAATACTACTTGAAGTCTTTCCATCATTGGAAATAGGTGTAGCATAAATGACAAAAGGTGATCCTTCTTTTGCAGCATGCAAGAAAGCTCTTGCACCTACAAACACAAGTTTAATTCTATTAGACTTATGATTTCTTACTTGATTAACTATATTGTTAGCTATACTTTTAAAAAAATTCAGAGTACAAGAAATCCAATCTATTTAAGGGTTGTATTTTTCTAACCATGATAGATCTAGAATAATTGGAATAGAGGGAGATCTAATTATGTTGAAAATTATGCAACTATTATGGCCTTTTATTATTACATCTACAGAAAATATTTCATGAGTAACATCTCTAGAAGGTAAAAGACGACCATATATGACTTCTACGTGTACAGATTTAGATTTTTGTATTATTTGTATTCTATGGCTTTTAGCAATTCTTCATCTAAAAAACAAGCCGAGGCTCCCGAATCTATTAAAGCAAAGGCTTTGTCATTATTAGGTCCTAAATACATATCTATTATAAAACAAGGAGATGGTTGTGAGGAGAGGATAAGACCTTCATTAGAAATTATACAAGATCCTAGCCGCACGGTCCTTATTGTGGGTGGACAAACTTGTTTTCCAACATATTGTCTTCTTTGACAATCATACTTCTTATCTTGTGGTTGCGTCATTTCTTTGGACAATTTTGAGCACTGTGTTTAGGTTCTCCATAATACAAGCATAATCCTTCTTGACGACATCGAGTCTTTTCTTGTTCAATAAGCGGTTTGAAATGTATAGCATCAATTTGCATATCCTCGACTTCTGAAGGTATATATTGAAAAGACATTGGTGCTACCACTGAATTATAATATTGCTGAGGTTCCCTTGTACAACTTTCAGATCAAAATTCAAAAAGCCGATTATCACACTTCACCGCAAAGTCTATTGCTTGATTCAATGTTTGAGGATCGGGTAAGTTTAACATCAATTTCTTCACTTCATATTGTAATCCGTAGAAAAATTGATTAATAAGTGCAACATCATTCCACTTGATATCGATTACTAGTTTTCAAAATTGTGAAGCATATAATATCACTGATCAATTGCCTTGTCATAGGATACGAAGCTTGTTGGTTGCAACACGAATTGCATCGTGTTCTCTATACATAGATCAAAATTTTGCTAAGAAAGCTTCTAGATTATCCAATATTGGATCACGTCGTTCCAAAAAAGATGAAAATCAAGATAAAGCAGAACCTGAAAGTAGTGTACTAATAAATCTGACTTGTGATCCTGGAGTTGGAAAACTTTGCGGTTGCAATTCAATCACCAGTTAGACTTGGTTGATGAATCCTCGAAACTTGAATCTTGTGCCATCAAACTTCTCAGGTAGACGAATTTTTGGTTCTCTGATGCTTGGACGATGTTCCAATGTAGGAGGAATTATATGGCTTGGTGTGAATCTTTGACGACTCCATAGTAATCTATATCTTCGTTGTTTGTTTTATTTATATCCCTTGTGGAGGTACAGTGAGTTGATGCATTGCAAGCATCAATTTTCTCATTTTCTCTTGCATTTGTGCCATTGCACTCTTCATTTCGGCAAGCTCTGCTATGATAATACTTCAAAAAATATCTAATACCACTCGAAATAAGTAGAAGGGAGAACAAAGAAAATATTAGAAATAATATCAATTTAGAAGAGGATAATCCGCAACTTCTAATATGCTTATGTCTTATCGAGAGAAAGGAATAATCCACTCTTAATCAAGACAAGACAAAGCTATGATATTATAAGTGCACTATTGTCAATCTATCAAGGATATGAATTAGAAAAAGATACATAATCTAATGGAAACTGTATCAAAGAAAAATCACAAAATGGGAATAAGAAAGTATGTATATTCAAAGAAAGAATTAGATATTCCCAAAAGATTAAGCAATAAAAACTCTGCTGAGCAAATGAAATCGAGGGTTGACAAGGTGAAATTTCCTTTGCATCTACTCATCTTATCTAGCAGAATTATGTTCTATGGGACCTATTTTACTGTCGAATTTATAAGCATGTCGAAAACTTGGCAATGATTTAGCATGTCCACATGTTTAGCTAGTTACGCAAGCTACCAATATGTAATAAGCCATGTAAAACACCAACCAGCCAAGTTTTTAACTAACTCAATCACCCTCAGGACATGTATAAAGGTGATTATATATAGCTTACAGGAAGCTTTTTCTATAGAATAATTATCATTTTACCTACTTCTATTGATTTATATTATTTAGATAATTTATTGGAATAAATCTTATGTCCGTGACACCTTGGTATCAAAGATCAAAGCATCATTAGTGGTTGAGGTGTTGGAATGCTTCTTCCGCTTGAGGCCCCCATTCCAACTTATCTTTACATATCAATTCAGTAAAAAGGGCAGCAAATTAAAAATAATTTTTTATAAAGATCCAATAGAAGTTAGTAAATCTAAAAAAGCATTGAAAGTCTCTTACAGTCTTTAGAATGGTCCAATGTATAATAGCCTCCATCTTCTTGGGATCCATTATCAAGCCTTTAATAGATATAATATATGTCAAAAATTCCATCTTTGATTCATAAATTATATATTTTTCTATTTTGGAATATAAACATGTATCTTATACCTTTTGTAATATCAACTTTATATGCTCTTTATATTCCTTCAAATTTTTTGAATAGATTAAGATATCATCAAGATAGATTATTATAAATATGTCTACATGCTCTTGAAAGATATCATTCATTAAATGCTGAAAGATAGCACGTGGATTTGTTAATCCAAAAGGCATGATATTATATTCAAAATATCCATATCTTATTAAAAGTATAGTCTTTCACTTGTCTCTCTCTTTAATCCATATCAAATTGTATACTCTATAAAGATCTATCTTAGTATAGAACTTGGCTTGGTCGAGTTGTTTCAAAAGTCCTAAGATTAACAGTAATAGATAATAATTTTTTATTGTTATCTTATTTAATTTCTAATAATCAATGCACATATGCAAAGAACCACCTTTTTTCTTTGTAAAGAATATAAGTGCACGTGTTGGAGACTTTAAATACTTAAAAAAGTTCTTTACAAGGTTTTTATTAATATAATCCTTCAATATTAAAAACTCGTTTTAAAAAAGGTTATAAATCAAACCAAAAGATGGTTGCGTTTTTTTTTGAAGATCTATGACACAATTGTATAATTAGTGCTTTGATAATATATTAGCATTTTTTTTCTAAAAAATATCTTAAAATTTGTTATATTGCTCTAGAATACTTGTCAATGAAGTCATATCTTCTTTAATTAGAATCGCATAAATAATAAATGGTGTACTTTTTTTGGCCAATTTTATAAAGGCTTTTATTCCAACAAATAAAGATTTACCAACTTATTGCTTTTTACAAAGTTTTTTTTGTAGGGATTTCTATTAGAAATGTCATTCTTTGCAATCTCCAATTTATAGATGGATTATGCTTTTTCAACCAAGAGAGTTCAAGAATAACATGATTTGAAAGAGTCCTAATAATATTAAACACAATTTGGCTGTTGTATTGTATAAACAACACTTCTATAGGCATTGTTTTATAGGTGACACTATCAGAGGATAAGGATCGTCCATCTATTATTTCTATATGAATAAGTTTAGATTTTTACATTAGAGAAATTTTATAAAGTTTAACAAATGCTTCATCTGAGAAATAAGCCAATGCTTCCAAATCCAATAAAATAATTGCTTGAAGCTTTTGAAGATCCAAATACAAAAGAATTATAAAATAATAAGCAGGTTGAGTAGAAAGAAAAGAACCTATATAGTTTTGTGATATTGATTTGTCCAACTACATGGTCCTTACTATGGCTATTTTTTTTTATTTTTTTTTTATTTTTTTGAATAATTCTACTTTTGATTTTGGTAATGTATCAATTTTTTTTCTTTGAATAATTGTCAACCTTATGGCCTTTCTTGCTACAATATAAGTAAAAATATTCTTCCATCTTATGTTTCTTTTTTTGTAGACTAAGAGGTTTAAAATGTATCACATCAAATTGTATACCTTTTACTTCTAAATGTGAATTCAAAATGCTTGCTGATGTAGCATGAGTATATCAGATTGCATATTATCTTGCCAAAGCCTATGAATATTAATCTTGATAATGTTGAAATAGTTAATTATCACATTTTGTGACTTAGCTAATATCTTCATTAAGTGATTATAGATTTGAAAGTGATAATAATAAATCCTTCATATTGTCTCTTAATTCTCAACAGAATTGATTCATCAAAACTTCTTCATCCCAATTGATGTTGCATGTTAGTTGCCTAAAATCAAATGCATAGAATGATGTAGAGTGCGCCTTTTGATAAAATGCTTGGATCTTAGTTGTTGTCTAATAAGCTTTGTTATGTTTTCCAATGCTTCCTCAAATATTTCTATAAAAACTTCAAAGTTGCTTAAATTGGTGATCTTTTTTCAAACAAAGGAGCAAATCATAATAATACTTGCTTTGTAAGTAAGATGCCAACCAATCCAACCTATGATTCTTTTGTTAGATAAGTATTAGATTATAAAATTATTATCAATTGAAATTAGTTAATAAACTCTCGGAACTTTGAATGTATACCATCATATTTCTCCGGAAGACTAACTTGAGGCTTTTTATATTATTAAACAAGTGGATTTTTTTTGGTATAGTATAGGTAATATTGCATCCTCAAGCACAAAAAGAGGTGGATATAGTCTAAATTGTAGTATTATAGATATTACATCATTATGAAATTTTGTAATAATTTCTTTAATCTTCACAATTCTAGCAAATAAAATAGTAAGAGTGCTTATGATTGCATCTAACTTGGACTTAGAAGATTTCGTCATATTAATGTCTTGACCTCCAACCATTCTAAAAGAAGAAATAAATAAATCTATAAAAAATTAATATTAGTTTAGAGGAGGGTAATCCGCAACTTCTAAGATGCTGTAAGATGTTCAAAGAGAGAGGTGATCTATTTTCTTACAAAAAGGATAAAGCTCTAATATTGTGATGAAAAAAATATCAGCTTAGGGGAGAATAATTTATAACCTTTAAAACATTAGTATACCTTCAAAAAGAGGGATAATCTACTCTCTAACAAGAAGAATCCAACTCTGATATTTAAGATGAAGTTAGTCTCAACAAATTGTCAAGAATATAAAAAATATAAAACAAGAGACTTGAATTTGAAAAGGCTTCAAGAAGAAACTGAAAAGAATTAGAATTATTTAAATAAATATACAAATAATATCAAGAAAGGTGAGCTAGAACTCCAAGAGATGTATTGTCAAGACTAAAGAACTCTTCAACCTTGACTTCCATTTATATCCTTGTCTAAGAAGCTTCTTGAGTGGCTTCCATCAACTAAGAAGCTTCTTGAGTAATTTCTACCAACTAGAAAGCTTCTTGAGCTCCTTCTACCGACTTGGAAGCTTCTTGAGCTCCTTCTACTAACTATGAAGCTTCTTGAGCTACTTTCACCAACTAAAAAACTTCTTGAGTAACTTTTATTAATTATAAAATCTCTAGAATATTTTAAAAGGTTCTGTAAACTTTTAAAGTATATGTCCTTAACAATCTCAACAATGCATCTCTTAGAGTTCTAGCTCACCTTTCTTGATGTTGTTTGTGTACTCATCTAAATAATTCAAGTCTTTGTTGGTTTCTTCTTGAAACTTCTTTCCAGTTTAAGTTTCATATTTTGTATTCTCGTGTCTTTAATACTTATCTCTATGTATATTAGCTACCAAAAAAATCTTGTAGAAGCTTCTTGAATGGTGTTAATAACAAATTCTAATCTTTATTTTTCACAAAGTTGATTAATAGATTCTTTTAGCCATTGATGATATCTCAAACAATACATTTTATATACCATTAAGTGTAATATCCACCTCTAATAGTATCACAAAGTATCAAGAATCTCTTCTAACATAGTAGTATTATATTTGCAATATCTTATCATTTATTTGAAAAAGAATATGTTTCTTTTTAGAATCTTTATCATGACTCTAATATCATTTAGATTTAGAACAATTTAAGTATTTCATTCAGTAATTCTATAAGTAATAATTCTTGAAGTAAATTTTCCAACTATTGGTTTTCCATCTTAGAAAGAAGTTCTATAAGTTGCTTTTTGAACTTGTTTCTCTTTTATTTATACCATCTTGTTGTTAATGGTTGGTCTTTAATTTTAATGGATGTTAATAAAAAGAAAAAATAAGTTTTGATACATTAGTTTATTAAGTGACATCTCAACTCATATCTAATCTCTAGAAATAAAGACCTTAGAAAGCTTTCATGTGGAAATAAGATATCTTTGCAAAAAATAAAATTTTCCTTCCCTTAAATTTAAAAGCCTTTATAAGATTTGATCATTGTTAAAAAGACTTTGCTTATAAACTATTTAAATCTAAAAAAAAAAAAAATCTTCAAAAAAAAAATATAGAATGATTTCCACATTAAAAATATGATTTGAAAGGAATTAATCAAATATAATCAAATAAGTTGGAAAACCATCAAGAATTTTTTTAAAAATATTTCAATTATGAAACTATTCTATTAAAAAGGTGGCACAAATCTTGGATAGAAAAATAACTAATTGGTGCTAGATTACATAAGGTAATTAAATAGAACTTTAAAGCATTATAATGTAGCCTAATAATATATAAAAATAAAAATAATTAAAAAATATTAGTATTTATTTCATTAAATACTCTTATCTCCACCTTCATAGACATTAGGAGTTAAGATGTTATTTTTGTACCTTGTTTCATCCTATCAATATATTAGATATAACTTGTCTTTCCATCAAAATAATAATAATAATAATAATCAAGAAAAAAATCAAAAAAAAAAAATACTAAGGTTGGACTAAAAATTCATTTAAAATTTAAATAATATAATATATTATAAAATAATTAAATAAAATAATTCTTTAATAAATTATATTATAAAAAAATTAGAAACGATATAATCATTATTATTAATAAGAAAAAGAAGAACCAAAATATACTATCAAAAAAATAAGATATTAATGGATTTTTATAAGTTATTATATTTCAATGTCAAAAACATAATTACTTAGATATTCTGATATATTCAACTTAAACCTTTAAATAATTTTTAAAAATATTTAATTTCCTATCTAAAAACAAAGTAGATTTGATGAATTAAGTTTAGGATTTAAGGTTTGGACTAAACCATGGTTTTGCATAATAAATAAAAAGTAAATAATATAATATTAAAGAAAAAATATTTATTTTAACATTTTAAATTTATACTTTGAAAATATTGTAGTTGTATAATTAGAAGCAAAAAAATTATCATCAATTCAAAATAAATAAGTAAATCAAGAATTGATTCTTAATTTGCTTAGCTGTTTGGATTTTGGTAAATAGGATAGATTATGGTAAATAGAATTGAGTCAAAGCCAACTACACAACAAAAGTCATCATCTATATGAATTATTTGTGCAATATCAAAGACTATAATTCATTAATATCTGGGTGAGTGAACACGTGCCAGCTTACGTAAGACTTGACGTACTACCAGAAGGAAGCAGCTCATAAATAAGTTGCAAAAATCAAATAACTTCATTTATTATCTGAGAAGCTGTTCACATAAAAATGAAAAGAAACTGTTTACATTCATGAAGCTGGCAGTCTGAATTAGAAACTTCACCAACAAAAGGGCCATAAAGCCCAGTGACAAGCCAGATTGTTTCGGAATATGAGAAGCGTGGATATCACCACAAGTTGCAGCAAAACAAGTTCTCTGCTGCATCAACAAAACACAAGAATTATGGGATGTGCTCAACACCCACAAGCAATAGAATCATGGATTCTAACTGCAGTAGGAACTCTCATACAGGCCACACATCAATGTCGATGTCTACAACCATGAAATAGGCCACTCTCTGAAACCTTCAATTCTGCACACATTTTGCACACACTTTTCGAGTGAAGGTGTCTACCTAGAATCTGTGCTAACACAATCTCTGGCATGTCTACGGTCTCAACCCATTTCCATCGCTACCAAGTTGAAGAGCTCTGGAGTACTGACTTGTATCACAAAAAGACACACATCGTCAGGTTTCAAGTATCTGGAATCAGAGTGTTTGGTGTGCATAAACTACAGAGGGTCTGTCTCCTGCTGCATGATGTTAGTTGCCGTTGGATCTACGAGCTCGATGTTCCGTCACTCACAGACTGGACAGGTTGATTTTGAACTGCACACCCAGGCTTGTGCACGAATTGATGTAAGAGTAGCCTCTTTCCGTTATGTGAAAAAAATTCTTGATACTGATCACAATATCCCCCGCAACCCACCTGCACATTATGTTTATTTGTTTCAGAAGGCAAGCTCTCGGATGGTGGAATTGGAAGGAGGGCGCAGGAGGGCTTAGCATTTGCAAGCTAGTTCAGTTTTGATTTCAAACTTGTGTTACCAATGAGGAAGTTTCAAACTAGGAGAATTGGTGGATGGGAGGAATTTTTTTAGAGAAATAGGAGACTAGCTACATAGTATCAACATGGAATCCATTAGGAGACTTATCTTCCTCTAGAGAGAAAGGAGAAAAATAGAACATAATTTGAACAAAATATTAAAATTTTTGTATATAAATATTAAAGGGAGACATACAAAACTGTTGTCTTTAATCTTGTCCAAACTTCAGAATCAGTGCCAATGGAACATATTCTCTAGTAAAACCAAATCTTTTTCTACAAGGACGTCAATTGCCCATTCAATCAGTGTATTCTAATTGGCTCGTCCGCATTGGTTTTCTTTGGAGGTTTCCTACATGGCATCTTCCTCTCATCTAAAGCCCAGAATTGTGATCCAAAAACATCGAGGTGAAAAGGAAGTCCGCTACAATCCAGCAATTATCGAACAATTTCTAAAAATCTAAGCTGCACACTAAATATAGATTTCTGTTAATAGTTTTGGGAGCCAATTCGTTACCCACTGTGTGCAAGTGAACCACCTTCCTGAAGATGTTCCTTCATGAAGGAAGCTTGGATCCATGTTAGCAATAGCTCCTTCCTACTGAGATCGATTGTAAACGCTGAGTGTAAAACATTCTTTACAGAGGAATTGCGTTTCGAATGGGTCAGCAATTTCGTGGATCACTACGTCGTCTCCACTTCGTCATGCCACGAAGAATCTCCTGATTGCTCGAGTCTTGTATCCGCAGGAGATGGACATACTTACAACATGGTCGTGAAGGATCCGAATCGTTTCCTTGGATGTCCATTTTGGAGTTAGTCAGAGATTCCACAACGTCGGTGCTGTGGCATTCTCGACGGTATTCCAACGATATGCTCGCCAGAACATGTTTTTCCATGTGCTCGACAGGGACACTCTGCAACAACAACAGCCACAATGAATCAGTCAGGTTTCCATTTCTCAAATTTCTCAAATGCCAATAGAAAATTTGAAACAGGGCCGAGTGCTTCGAAGACTCACATCCAGTACCCAGTTGATGTACTTGAGGTTGTTCACGTGCTGGTTCATGTCGAGATCCGCCGTCGTGGACTTGAGATGCGATCGTCGATTCTCGACTGTTGTGTTGTCAAGTTTGGCGATTCTCGGTGATTCTTCGTTCTCGCGGAACGAAGACGGGTAATCGTCCATGAAGCAAGGCACTATCTCTGCTCGCACTTCGTCGGGGATTTTGGACAATCGACGCGTAGCACCATTCATCATGCACCAAGTACTGGTTGCGCGAGCAAGCACTTCGTCCGTTTGATAGGAACGCATAATCCAGTCACGCTGCATTCCATTTTTCCCCGCGTGTGCGACCCAGGTGTCGATCTCCACAACCTCCGGCCTGTGCACAAAAGCTCATCACATGAGACGAAAGTTTCTGGAAATATTAAAAATTGTTGCTGAGATCAGGAGTTGCAGCCTGGTAATTCTATACACAGTAAGAATGAAGAGATTTTGCGTGCATGATGTCACAAAAAAAAAGGATCCACTTGAGAAAAAAGAATTTACCAGACCGGATATCGATTAACTTCCACTTTCATTTTGGTGACGACCCATATGAGTCCTAAACGATTCATGGCTCGAGTGGCGCCGAATCCATCGCCGGCGATCCCCAAGAGCTGAACATGATTTAGTGCCGTTTCCTGGAATAAACTGAAAATTTCCCTGATTGACATCAACTTGTCCGGGCCGACTTCGTAAGAACGGACTACAAAAATCTGTCTATACATCAAGGAGTTGTCAACAAAGCCACCCTGACGCAGCTGGTGCAACGGTACCATTTCTCTTCTCATTTTCTCCGCGTCCCGTGTCAAGATTCGAGGCTTCTTCAGCTCAGCATGAGAGCTCGACGCCTCTTGCACAGATTCTGAAAACTGCATGCTCGCCGAAGTTGAAATTAACACGCATTCCGCCATGCGACTGCTGCAGGTAATCTGGGAACGAGCGGTGTTGAAATCGTCCGGCACCCGACCGAAAGCCATAAGTGAGCCTTCATTGATGCCCGTAGGCTCGATCAGCATCGCACTCACCTTGCAACACTTCATCCTTCGGCACTGCAGGCTCTTCAATAATTTCGGTGGTGAAGAGTTTTTCAACCTCAAATATACGGAGCTCCTCTCTGCTGTTGACGTGAGCTTTGTCTTCACAGAGGTAGAGGAAAGCGCAAGAACGTCCATTGTGAACAATAATATAGCCCTCTCAAATGTATACCCTGAACTCAGGCTATCAAACACAGAAAACCATCAAACGTGACTACTCTTTTCAAGCATAAATACGGCACTGCGCAAGATTCAGGTGATTGTTCGCAACGTCAGGTGCTTGCTATATCTCCGAAGGTCTAAAGGTTCTCTCTGAAAGTGTGAATAAATTTGGTCAGTCTCGTTTTAGACGAGTGCATCTTCTTGCAGTTGATCGTAAATTAACACAGGCCGAGAAAAAAAAAGCTTGGGGACGGTATGAGTGTAAAACATACGATGATGGTGATTTCTATGCCGCAGAGACTCTCATTTATAAGGTGATCTCCAACTTTGGCGTAGAATGGGTGCATTTCGACGAGATTGGACTTCAGACCACTGAGTCCCTAACTTCCAAGTTGGGTGTGCACGTAGGTCGGCTGACAATTGAATCAGCTTCAACCGAATGAGCTCGTTGAAATTGCAGCGCCATGACCTTTTCACCCACTGCTGACGCGTTTTGAAACTTCACCTCATGGACTCAATATCAAATCTCTCCAAAACTACCGATCATCACTATGGTGGAATAACAAGCCGCTGAGAATCATTTCATCCTGTTCCCTTAACTCACTATTGAAACCATGGTGGAGGCTAGCTAATCAATTCATGAGGTGTGACAGCTACCTACTTATCATGAGACTTGTATTTGTAGATGATGCATGATTCTGTCTCCACAAAAAGGAACCAACTAACACAAATCCACTCGACGCGAACTATATGAATCGACCAGTCGTCCCTGAACCAATCTTGGGAACCAGCGGATCAGATTCAATTAATTTCTCTACTTTGTCTGCGTACTCAGGTTCAACCTTTACATCCTGACAAAAAGGTGTAATCTGTAGTTTTTCGCTGGGTGGAGTCAAACCCCAAATATATTGGATACACGCACATCTTGCCAAACAATAATCTGGAGAAATGTTCATCTTTTGCATTATACTTCAGCAGACAATGTCCAGGGAAAACCTGGATGCGGCCGATTCAAGCATAATACAAGTTAATAAGCTGGATCATTTTGCTTACCGGTAATCAAACCTATCCGCTTGAAGATAGAAATATCAACAATGTTGGTGTCCCGCTTAGCATTAACTTGGTGCACAATGGACGGCCCTGAAACGCAGATGGCTCTGTCGAGGGTTTCAAGATTTATCCAAATTGAACAACAAAGAGACCAAAATGCAGTCTGCATGATCACCATCATGTTGAAGAACGGTGCTGTTTTTCCTGTCACGCTACCCCACAATAATTAGCAAAGGACTAAACTAATGGGAATCGTGTGAGCAGCTAATACTAATTAATTAAGCAATACGTTACGTGTTACATGATTATTGGGTCTTCACAACAGTCTGTCACCGAGGCTTCCACATCGTCGTTTGGCATGTTGCTGATTTGAAGTTCATTGATTAATATTAGGTAATGCTCGTGACTGAAAAGTTCAATTGTGCATCAATTTGGTAGAATTTAGAGTTAACTGCTTCAATGGGGACGACCAAAATATATTCTCTGCGGTGGTTGATCAACAACTCTGAAGAACTCGGGAGGTCCCACGGTCTGAGTACACGCGTTTCAATGTGACTTACAAAACATTGTTAGTCACACTTGTGGTTGGTAGAATGAGGTGACCACCAAATTAATAAAGAAAAGGCTTTATTGACCGGCTACGACAGAGAATATCTTACATCGCTTCTTAGCTCCATTCCCACTTTGTGCAGCTTCTCATCTTCGTCAAGCCATGTAGCAGCAACGCGGACTTTGTTCGACACGCATTAAAGATTTCTCACCATCCTCACCTGCAATTCCTGTGTACGAAGCAAAGAAGAATGTCACAGACCCGAATTCGCCAACCTCGCCGTCACAACGAAAATATACTCAACATTTCAACACCAGCGGAAGTTAGCGTTGTTGATTATTGTAAGGGCCATCACAAGTTTTGATGAAGGAGTGACGCAATATATTTGGTTGTGGTGTGGAGCATTACCTGGTACATTTCCCGTTTGCTCTCACAGTTCACCGCATTGTGAGCTTTCCTTAGCATACTTTGCTGCACTTGTAAGAGCACAAGCCTCGTCACTGTGAGCTCCTAAGTCTCTTTCTTTTCATCCACCCAACCCTCTTTCATAGGGTTTAGGAGATTGATCCAAGAATACTACTCCAAGCACCTGGACTGCATTCTGCAGCACCACCAATCTATTCAAGAGCATTTCAAAGGTCGAACAAGAAGCACTTTTTCTTGTACAGAATATATATGCTCAAACTTCACGTTACCAATGGGCCCTAGGTGAAGCTTACAGTGCACCAATCGAAGAAAACTGATCAAAACACGCAGTCTTAAAAACAAAAACTTAAAGGTTGGACATGGTATTAGCCGTCCACAAACGCTAGGTCCTGATTATAACGCATAGCAGAGTAAGCAAGATCAGGACATAATAAGAAAATCCCAAAAAAGTTCAGCTGAACAACTCAAGCCTCCGAAAACAGTTTCCAGCAGACCAGTGTGTGGAATCAACTTATTACTTAAAACTGAAACTCTAAACGGGGAAGGATGCAAGAAAGAACCGACCCAACTGTTGTGAAATGCACGAGGTTTCAGCCTGCCACTTGTCAAACTCTAAATCCTATTCTGATTCCCAAAATTTCGTTCATTTTCATCAAGATCCACAACTAAGCAATTATGATCATAGTGCATTCTAAGTTATGTCCTACCAGCACAACAGGACGCAGCGCAGTATAGCTCCGGTTATTTCAGGTATTGCCACATAGAAAAGAATGTTAAGTAAAACCTTATCATAATGATGAATCATTCAATGGTTTTGGGAGGCCAGGCTCATCTCAGTCAAATCAAGCAGAAAACGCACTTCTACAAATGCTCGGTAAACTTAATCTTTCCTGTGTTCCGCAAACCGATACTCTTGACAATGGAAAAGTCCATGCACCCTAACAAGAAGAAGAGCGTCTCGAAAATCAAGGAGTTGGCACTTAAAGACAGGATGTGCTTTTAAATGCATCACAATCTCTTCCAGAAACCACGTCGGCAACTGCGAAGCAAAGCGAGAACATACCCTTGCTACCACTAAGCAAGCTCTACAACCCCTAATTCACTGTCTGCATGGTTCCCATTTAAAAAAAACACCGCCAAGACCATAAAAAAGAATTCTATCCGGATAAATCAAACATGTTCATTAACCCTGTCCGCAGTACAACAAGACATGTTTGTTATCTCCCAGAGGCAAACATATGTCAGTACCGTTAAACAAATGAGTGACTCCTCTGTCTTTATGTAGTTAGATTTAGTGACCGAAAGTATTTAATCTCTTTCCAGATTTTGCAACCTTCTGAGATCATGACATTGACATAATCCAGAAGAGGACTCTGAGAGATCAACTTATGCCCCAGAAATACACTTTTGCTTTGCTGTGTGTGTGTGTAGGCCACTCTCCTTCGGCTGCCTGCTGCATGATATCCCGACTGATGGGTTGATTGAAGTGTTGATTGAAGTTTTTGCTAATGTTTCGTCTTTTGACCAGGCTCTGGTCTTGTGATGCTCCGTGAATCTGCTGCCAAGGATCTGATCAGCATGTAAGAATCATCTGAAGTGATGTTTTGAATTGCAATAATACTGACCAAAACATGGATGAAAATATCACTCCAAGGAAGTTGGTCTTTCTCAGTAGAAGTCCACTTTGAAAGGCAATAATTCAAAAATCCTATGCAGGTTTTTAGTGTGTTGTAGAAAATTATAGTTTAGAAGCATGTGTTTTTGATAATATAAAATAAAAAGAGGTTTTTAATGAATCATATCATTTTACTATTATTGTTATTATAATTCAAATAAAATGCTTCATGTTTTTATTCTTTATTTCATTTTTCTACTTCTTCTCTTTTTCTTTACTTTTGATTTGTTTTGTCATGTTTTAATACCATGAAAAAAGAAGACAAAAGTTTTTGTTGTTATAGTAATATAGTAATGCTTGTATATGGTTATGCAAAATCTTATCAACATGCAAGCATTGATACAAGATTCATATAACAATTATTACAAATTTTCTTTATAGTTTAGTTATAAGAGATTGCACTACTTGTGATTATAAGTGATCTTCTAATTTTGTAAATCATTTTTTTTTCCTAAGATTGTGTATAGAAAAGATATTAAAAAGAAAAATCTTGTTAAGTTGATTTTGAATACAAAATAGATTGTATAGTGTATAAAAATTATTTAGAATCACAAAAAATACATTATTAATGATTGAAAAGAATTTTTGCAAGGTAATAAATATGTAATTATTAAAATAATAATAAATAAATAAATTATAATTTCTAAATGAGACCAAATTTAGGATTTTGGCAAAAAAAAAAATTAATTTTAAGTTTTGCATTACATACCTTTTATAGTAGAAATTACAAATAAATCACATGTTTAAGCATTTATTCCAACTATTGGAGACTAAGATTGTTATTCTTATAAGTTTTTTCATTTGGCTTTATTGCATAATATTTTAAATAAAAATTATATTTTTTAAAAGTAAAAATGTTGGATTGTCTCTACAATCAAATTGTGTTTCATGAAAGAAGATTACAAAAAAATTATATAAAAGAGAAGTATTTGCTATATAAATTAATTAGAGATGTTGTCTATTTTGTAAGAATCTAGATGTATAATCTATTCAAAAGCTCAATTAAAGGTTTGGAGTTATATTAGAAATATAAGAATTTGTTTTAACATTTTACTTATATTTGTATTGAAAATATTTTTTATCTTAAAAGATAGATGGAAGACACTATTTAAATTTCTTGATATACCATTCAAAATGGTATTGGATATTATAAATATCTAAATTGTATTGCTTAATATATTATTTGTAATTATAAAAAAATAAAAAATAAAAAATAAAAAAGTTAGATTTATAAAACTAAGAAAGAATTGAAAAAATAGTTAGATGGTGTTGTAATAAAGAAAAAAATAGAAATTAAGAAAAAAGAAAACAAGTATTAAATGTTGATTATTCTTTCCAAAGAAAATTTTGAAAGAATTAATTAAAGAAGCATTTGACAATATATGTGAAGTGTGTTTTATAAAATTAAAAAATTAAAAAAATTAAAATTTAATACTAGAGGCTAAAAGAAGAGGAAAAAATAAATGAATAAATAAATAAATATTAGCATAGTTAAAACTTAATCTTAATAGAAGTAAATTTTTTTAGTTTTAATAATTTAGATGATAGAAACTAGAAACTATAATTTTTCCAATATAGATAGCTTATTAAAGAAAAAAACAATAAAAAGCCACTAAACACTAGAAAATCAACTCATGTATATAAAAAAGGATAAAGTGAGATAATACTTTATTTCTAACACTCTTTATTTATAAAAAAAGACCATTATATATTGATATAGATAGATTTCATCCATTAATAACTTTTTCAATCATTAGACCTTTCTAAATCCTAAGAACTACCAACCCTTCTTACTACATACAAATGATAGTTGTCACTTGACTACTAACAACTTAATATAATAAAAATATTTGCATGGTAAACAAATTACTATTTATGTTCTATCTACTTTATTTTAACACATATTATAAATCTATAGTTTTTAATAATGCATTATTGTTTTGGAAAAGTATAAATAAACTTAAGGAGTTGGAAACAACTTCTTTTAAAATTTTAAATCTTTAAAAAAAAAAATTAAAAAAAAAAAAAAAAAAAAAAAAACTTTTTTGATACAAATAGTTGATTTGAATTGGCTTGATTTTTAATACTTTTGACATTGAAGTATGATATGTTTTATAGTTATTTTTCTTTTTTTTAGTTACACTTGTTAGAATTTGTTTTTTGATATGTGCATTATCAAAATTCCAAATGTTTATTTGATCAAAAAACTTGCAATATTGATGCCTACTTTATTATAATATTTTATTAATTTTTTTGCTATACTTGCAATTTAAAAAGACAAAGACATCAAAAGGCAACAAATATTTTGGCTATAAAACCTATAAAATGAAGAAATATAATATTTTTTAGGTTTTGCAATACAAGAACATCTAGTATGTTTTTTTTTATGTCTTCAAAACAAACCATCCATTTCACCTATAGTTGCAATCGAGTTCATTACTTCAAAGTCTTTCTAATTTTAAAAAATAGTATAATCCTCCTCCCCTTAAAAAGTTTGGTTTGTATAAACTAGCGTCACTGAGGTGCTTCGCCCTGTTCTTATGATGGATTCTTGATATTAAGGTCTTACTTCTTATTAGAAGTTTAAATACTTATGTTTCATACGCCAATACATCCAACAGTAAAAAAAAGCATTTCCACACATACTACTTCCTTCGTAAAACCCAGCATGTTCTGCTTTCCGTGTTATAAATAGCATCACATAACAACAAAAAATTCTTAATAAATGATCCAACATCGTCTTCAACCATGAGTCTCTGGAATTTTCATGTGTAAAACACATTGCCAAAGTCATCCAGACAATAGAAATCCCATAAACGTTTAGCTTGTATTGAAAACTTATACCCAAAAGAAATCTACACAAAACCTTTGCATAACCATACCAGAAACTTCCATGGCCATTGAGCCTCCATTTGCAAGATCTGGCAAAAAGAAAACTGATACTAATACCACCAACAGCGATTTAGAACCCTATCAAATATTATACTGAGAACCCTATATTCTACTGTTAGATATTCTGTATTCACAGGGTAAAGAAACCGAATAAGACATCTTTTCACCAAATCTTCTGAGAATCATATCCTTAGTAAAACTTTCATCATCGTCGGACAATAAGGTGCAACGTTCTCCCTCAAGGAACATAAAGCAAGCTTATTAGCATGTCGGGCAACACTAAGTGTTGATGTAGAATCAACTACCGCGAATCACAACTTCAATGTCCACTCCTAATCGGTTCAGACAATTGATGCAGCATAGATGCATCAACCCCGCTTAACTACAGCTGATCTCTTAAAGATCACGATAGCCAAAACCATCACCGCAAACACGAAAGAGGCTCTCACTGTACGCTCAAAGAAATTGGTCTTCCCATCACCAGCACCATTAACAGAGCCCTTCTTCTCCGCGGTCTCGAATAGTGAAGTCACAAAATCCTGGAAGCTTGTAACAAACTTGGTGAATGCCTTCTTTGATTTCCAAAAGAATTGGGAGAAGACATTGGCGTGATTCCGAGAGCTTTTGACATTCTTATTCATACCACCGCCAAAGGAATCTACCAAAAACGAACACATTAAATTAGAACCGACATTCGATCCAACAAATACTTTACTAGATGATAAGAACAAAACCTTGAAAATAGCAAGGCGATCAAGCTAAAGGCTCATGAATAATTCACAATCGACTAGCAATAGCAGCGAAACCAAATGGTTGAAGCTCAAAAATTGTGAGATACAAGGTACGCAGATGGAAATATTAGAAGTACCCTCAGAATTAGAGGCACTGAAGTTCTGGCGAAATTGTTTGATTTTTTCATTGGACAACACCGCATCCCAAATTGCCTTGTCGGTTGCAAGAGACACCACCATACCCTGCAAGAGCATAAGAAAGATACCATGTCAGAAAGTAATCAAGGATCCCATTACAATTGTGTAGATTAAAATTTCTTATTACTTGTCCGAATAGCGTCAAACAATTTTCACTAATAGCATCTCTTGAACCTGTTCATATACAAGCTCATTACGAAGACAATTTTATGTTACCAAATCGAGTCACCAACCTGAACTTGTGGATTGTGCTGAAACTGATAGAAAGCCTCCAGCATGGCGCTACTTGGAGCCCCGGGATGCTTAGGGCTGGTGGCTACTTCGTACAAAGGAGATTCTATACACTCCTTAGACTCAACCAGCGGCTCAACTGGTAGAGGAGAAAGTTTCGAAGTAACCCCTTCCTCCACTTCTCCAACAGTTGTAACAGTTGACATCTCCGTCACTTCAACGAGAACTGGGCCAAGTGGTGAACGCGGTGATTGTGGATGACTTCGTGGTGAAGAAGAATCAGGTTTAGGCAAAGCTTCAGACTTAGGAGGAGGTGGTGTGAAGAAGCCTCTGTAAAAAAACAAGAAACAAGACTCTGTCATGAGATAAGACAGAAACAAATCACCTGTACTCCAAGTTAAACAAATACAGCACACAAATAAATTATATATATACACTTTTTTTTCTTTTTTTCTTTTTTTTGTTTAAAATGTATCCATGAATAGGTAAAGATAATACAATGCCAAACTCTAACAACCCAATCTGAACATGGACACATCAGTTCTACTTCCTGCTATCTGATCTTTAGTAGTACGAAAAATACAATAACATCGAAATAGTGTACAGAGAAGTAGCTCTTGCATTTGATCTGAACATGATCTTCAACAGGAAGTGAATCTGACCACTTTCTGCACTGTTATCACAAACACGGTCTCTGACCGATGTGATGACGACCCAGCGACAATCTTGATTAGAATAACAATTTAATCCTTAAAACAAGCATAACGTGGACAAGAATTCTAAGCTTCAGGTTTGTAGAAAATTGTGCAAGGCACATGTTGAATTGATGATAGGTTGAGTAGAAATTCTCAGACCAGATGGAATGTTGACCATGCGACTCCCTACCGTTCTCATGCAATGAGAAATTCAAGTTTACGAATCAATCCATAGGACTCAACTACAACAACTAAAACAAGACTGTTGAGGAATATTTAATCTACCAATATCATAAAAGGGACATGGATGGTTTCAAAAAAAGATTCAGAAAAGATTCTCATAACATGGGTTCGAGTATGTTTCTCCTTCAGCACTTGTGGAATCTATGGACTATCTGTCTGATGAGCACGAGAGAAGTATCCACAATAACATTCAACCCAAAACCTAGGTCATTTTAGAGAAGGAAAACAATAAAAGGCTTTCGTCTTCTGCATCAGTAGACCATCCTCAATTCTTGCAAGAAAACGATAGAGACCTAGATATAGAGCTCGAATTATATGCTATTTCAGAAAAAAAGACACCCTACCCACACATGCACAAACTACCAGGACTTCAGAAAATCCAGATTTCCAACGAGGTTCAGTTTACCAACAGCAAATAAAAGCACAACTCCAATTACGTGAATCACGAGGTACATACAATCGAAGCGCATTCTGGAGATCGGTCGACGCTTCTTCAACCTCTTCCACAGTAGGCAGCGACCCAAAGACATAATGATCCCGCTCCTCATCTCCTGCGATCTCCCAATCCTCGCCATCCCAGAACTGTCGAGGCCCATAGCTCACCGCAGACAATCCAGGGTGTGCATGTACACTCCCTACGGCTTTGCAATTACACGACGCCCCTCGCGATCGGGGTGAAGCATTAGGAGGGGGAGCACAGCGGCAGTAAGCTGCGTTCGTCGTGACCGCCACGGTGGGAGCCGCAGCTCCCACCGCGCGCGCGACGCTTCGCCACAGCGACCCACCTCCCATGCTCACTCACTGCCCAATTCCCCACCTCCACCACGCAACTCTCCGCTTCAGGACTCGAATTTCGATCCGCTGGGCGCGCTAACCATTTCCACAGAACAACCGACTCGTCGATCGATCATGCACAACCAGCAGCAGAATCAGAGCTCGGCATCGTCGCTTCCGAGTCGACGATGTGCTGCCGTGTTCTGAAGAGGAGCGTGTCCACCCGGTGCTTCTCAGGGCGGTGAAACACCGACCAGTGTTTCCTTCTTGGATGAACGGAATATCCTCCTCGGTATTCATCCATTTTGAGTCGGCATATGTTTAGAAAAATCTTGAGAGGTTTTAGTTTGGTTACTACGACAGGAGGTTATAATGTTTTGCGGGAGAACGTATGAATATTTGTTAATGATTTTTTTATTTTCAATGATATGTGTTGAAATGGCTTCAGCTTTATTGAGAGATTTTTTTCTTTAATCAATTTTGGTTCTCAGTTTCACTATAATCATAGCGTCATTACTATTCATAATGTAATGCGTCATTCTTTTGCAAATTCCTACTCACAAAGTACATGAATTTAATTTGTGTTATTTCATAGTTTATTTTATTTCCACCTCAATGGAAGAATTTAGAGATACTGAATTCGACTGAAAATTCACTCAAATGTAAGCCAATTTCTGCCCAAATATTGTATCTAAAAGTAAAATAATTTTAGACTGTAGATGATCTTCTTGATTCCCAAATTTTAATCAGAAAAAACTCGTGGTTTTTTACGCTGAAGCAGAAAAGGTCAACATTCATTTACATGCTCGCACTCAATATATATATATATATATATATAATATCTCCATTGAAGGATACAGTTACAACGTGTAAAACTGCTCTTTTAGGAAAATCATCATGATTTTGACAGGTTAATAATTCTGTGATGCTAAATTCACTCGTCACAAAATAAATTTTAAATTTTTTTAAAAACCTCATTTTTTGTTGAATAAAAGATAAAAGTTCGTTTTTGTTCTCATCAGTGATTTTGAATGTTCTGGATCTCGATTTTGATAATTCTTCCTTTTAGATTGTGCATATTGGATGATGCAGAAACCTTCTTAGATAATTATTTTTGATTATCAAATCAATTAATGCCAACATCATTCAAATGAGTGGTTGACAGGAGAGTAAGCCGCAGCTAGTGAATTTAATCAGAATCCAGTAAAGGAAAAATGGAACAGCATAGATGGGCAATGTTAAGTGTTCACAGGGTTGATGGGCTGGACAGCGGGGATAGAAGCTCCCATCAAAAGATTAGAGCCCATTCAACACAGCACTGGGTCACGTGAGCTTCATTTAAAAAGTGAGTTTTCCTGACACAGCAGACGTGCTCAATAGGAAGAGTGCACCAATGTCTATAGAAGACATAATGAGACCTACACAGTGTGAGCATCTCGCATTGCTAAAGCTTTTCTGGCCAACGCAAGCGCCCCTTCAAACGTTTTAGCCCCACCAATAAAGCCACTCATGTGAACAAACACACATCCATCAATTCCGGTCTCTTTTGAGAGTTCGTCGTCTCTCAAACCTCGCCATACAGCAGGCAGTGGCAGCCGGTTATCAAATGATCCTGGAGTCAATGAAACTGCTTGCACTCTCCATCCCTTGCTTCGACCATCCTGCTCACATGCACACCCGAAGTTTATGTACAAATCGATAATGGAATCGATTTGTTTAAGATGCCACGGCATCATGCTGGCCAAAAATAAATACTATAACAATGGTATAGGTGATTTGAATCAGTACAACAGGGTTCTGGAAGAGTAAGAGCCAAAAGTTGTCAATCTAACAAAGGTCAAAACTTACAAGGAGCATGATTCTTGAGAAGATGATCCCACACACTTTTATAGAGATGTTTTTCGTTTGTTTACACATAGAAAACTGATATCTCAGAAAAATACACTTTTCGTATTGTACATAATTTTGAAGTACTTATGTTCATTCTAATAAGAAACTGAATCAAGGACACAAATAGGGACGCAAAATCGTCAAGGCCGCACACTGAGTTGCATTTAAACTTCCTCTGCTCTTGATAAATGCTGGTCCTCTACCAAATCTAGAGAAGAGCTTATACATAGAATGGAGCGTGCGTGAACGTTTAACAGAGATCCAGAACAACCAACATAGCAGAAATGAAAGGGTGCAGTACCTCGTAGAGTACATATTTAATGGTTGGATCTATGTTCAACTCCGTTTCAAGATCCGCTAGGTGTCCCTTCCACTGTCAATATCATCATCAATACAAATCATAACAAGGTTGCAGACCATGAAGTTCCAAAAGAAGGGCTAAAATAAATTTTAAAATTACGTTTCATAGAGTAACTTACGGGGCAGTAGTGCTTGATTATCAAAATTTCGCCAGAGCTGTCATCTTTTAGTCTGTCTGCAAGACACTCAGCAACAATGGAGCGTGCTGGCAACCAAGATCTGGCATGATATCGTACAGACTGCCAAAGCCCAACCATGTAATTAGTGCCTCCATGCAACAATGACCGCTCCAAGGTGCATCATACGACCCGAACACCTTACATTTGTCTCCACAGGTTGACATTGCGAACATCCAAATTAAGCACGTAAACCGCACTGTAAAAAGGACAAACGGAGACTGCCGAACAGATCAACCTTGAAAAGTAGGTAGAATGCGGCTTCTAAAGATGTCTATGCGAATACCTCCAGGAACTCGCCACCAGTAAGACTCATGGCTTTACGAAAAGCCTCATCTTCGGCTTCTGGTGTCTGCTCGTCCATCCAATCAGGGTTTAGTCTTCCTACTCTAGCTGACAAGTGTGTATCGTTTGCGTAACGGGGGGGTTTGTCTGAGTCGTATAAATTAATCCCGTTATCAATACCATCAACGGCCTGCAACCATAATAATTTGAGAAAATATTCAGCATTAATTACATCAATACTATAAAAATAAAAATAAACTTACAGACATCGCAAGTTAACTCTTCCACATCTAGTTTCATTCAAGAGTATGGTCTGTACAGAGAATAGGCCTACAACGAGCAGTTATATCCCATTTCTCTACCCGTGAGGATATCAAGATTAGAGTAGGTTCGTAGTATCTTATAACCAGATAATCAATACACACACCCTTGTTCTAATACATTGAAATACCTCCATAAAACTTTTGTAAACAGCCAAAAAGACTAGTTGAACATCTGGATGATCTTCACTCAAACCTAGCTCCTTTGCCACTATCTCTTGTCCATAATGCTGCCAAAGTAGTCCAAACGTCAAAATCTCAGTGTCTTTTTAAATTCAATAGAAGAAGCAAACAAAATGCTACTGTCTCGCAGCCTTTGGTGCAATTGAACATCCAACGAGTTCCAAAGAGCTAGTTTATGTAATTGACATCAGAAAACCGTAAGAAATAAACACTGGAAAGCTAAACAAAATAAGCTACATTGTTTCCAAGTATGTACCTTATAAACAAGTCCAGCACTGCTCAGTTTCGTAACAAAGCCATGCCCAAAGTTATGGTCAAACCCACGCTGATGGTGATCATAACGATTCGTTGCAGGATCATATACACCACCGACGTCCAGCACAGCATCACAGGTGTCCAGGACCTGAGTAAACAGATGTTCAATATCCGAAAATTAATAATTAAAAACTAACATAAGCACCGTACGCATCAATGTCAAAATCTCGCTGTACACATCCCTCAAATCCATCACAATTGCTCTGAAACCAAAAAGATGAATTGCAATGCATATAGTTCGGATGAATCCAACGGAAACATTGTGTATGTATGTGTGTATATCTACACACACACACACACACACACACACACACACGCACCTTAAATCCTTTTTCTGAAGGACCATTACATCAACGTGCCATTCGAAACAATCCAGAAAGTCATATAAGGTACGAGAGACAATGTTATATTGGATTAATTCCTCCGGTTTAGTCCAATATAATATTGTTTTCTCGTAAGCGACAAGTCACACACTTCTCTCGTAATGCAGAAAACTTTTAAAATGACGGATTTAGATTGTGTTATAAGGTTAGTCATTTTAAAATACATTAAGAAATGTTGCTTGCTCAATATGCAGAGAATCCACATGCCCTTGCTTCAGCCCATACACGGAACGCCAATTAACCATACATGACCATAAATAACATGGACCTCATTCAACATGGATTGGAATCTTTGCTCATGAGATTTTACACTAGCTCACTGCATGGTACTAAGAACTGCATTGTTCGTAAAACCTGCAGAGCCTTGTATGCATACATACAATTGCTTGCGCAAGCCAACATTCTCTGTCTATCACTTTCAATCTCAACTTGTCGTCCCACCAGTAAACTTGCAGATCTCTAGTTCCTAACCATCTAACCCCAATCTAGTGTTTGGATCATAACCACAGAGGGAAGGAATTACAACCATACAATCGATTTCAAAAAGTTTTAATCAAAGGTTCGAAAAAAATAAAAATAAAAATAAATTAGGGTTTAAGATGAATCTTTGTACCTAAACAAGCAAAACCCACCGCTGGCAATCCGCCTTCCAAAAACCAGCAATTAGACGACGTTAACAAAGACGAAACCACCTGCAGATCTGTGTCATACCTTCTGATCTCGGGTCCGTACAATCTGCGCGTCCGCAAATTTGTCAGTGAGCCGGATCATGAAGCACCCAAGCGCCTCGTCGCAGTGGAAAGTTCCATTGTGAGTGCCCACCCTCTTGCCCATCTCGTGAACACCACCCGACGCACTGAACGTTCGACTGAAGCTCTCAGGCACCAATGTATCAAACCCAGCAACACCGCTCCAACGCGGCAGCGAGCCTGTCACAGGAGACAGTAGTGAGAAGCGGCGGTGCGGTGTGCAGATGAGCGCCCTCTTTACGACGTGGGAGAAGACAAGACTCTGGAGCATCTCTCTGGAACTACTTAAGCACTCAATGCCCTGCGCAGAAACTCCGCAACAAAGCGTATGGAGGCTTGACAAGACGACGCAGACGGATGTACAAAACAATGCGCCACGGAACCAGGCGTCGTGCGCAGCAACGCCAGTGCACTCTCTCGGACATTTTAGGTTTACAACAATGAACTTGTTATTGATACTTTAAAGTCTGATAAGCTTTTTCATCGAAAATTATCTTGAACTCCATTCTTTTTAGTTGAATCCTGTGCATATTGAGCAAATTATACCTTCACCAGACTTTATTTTTTGTCGTGGATTTCATCTACTTTGGATTACTTATATTTCAGAATATTATTTTCTTAAGGATCTTTTGATTCTGATGGTTCTAGTTTGTTTATAGTTTTTGATGAAAATAATATGCAGGTCCTATCACAGAGACGGGCAGAATCTGAAAGAAAAAGCACAATTCATTTATTTATTTATTTTTTGTTCAACCATTAATACATTATAACCTAATTTAAGTGTTCTATCCAAACATGTTGTGGGGAAGGAAAATGTCCGAAATCTGCTCTGAAACTTCGTCCCAGCTCCGTTCAACTTTCGTTCCCACCAGCTCCACGTTCGTTGTGGAGATGGGACGGCAGCCGGACAAGTTCGTTTCGTCTCAAATGTAAGCCTCATAGTATCCTGGGCGTTGTGTCTCGAGAAAGGACGATTCTCGAGTGAAGGTGGAGGTCTAAATGCTTACGACTGTGACGGACAACTGCTGTGGCTCAGGTAACGAAGCCATTGATGCTGGTTCCGGATCTGATTGATAGTAACTGCAAAGTCTATTGTCTCTGTAGACTGTAAAATTGAGCTTTTCTGTACCACGCACCAGAAAAAGCTCCTTCAGAAATTGCCGTATGCTTCCAAGGTACTGCCACGGCTTTGCTTGGTCTTGGTTGCCGTCATATCATGCTGCTCAGAGTCTTTCTGAATTGCATCCTTTTGTGGGATGTTAAATATATCACCATATCTTGGAAGAATCCATTGTTCAATATATTCAAGTCGCCGTAGTCTCTCTCAATAGTTTTCGTGTGACGAGGAAACATGACATGCAGACATATCTTTTCTAGTTAGACAATTGCATAAAGTGCGTGACTACCGTCATTATCTGACTATGTTTTGGAGGATTTGCAACAGTATTTCAATAATTTTACACAAGCAATTTGTTCGTGTGCAAGCTGTGATTTGCACATCATTGTTACTCAGTTTGCTCAAGCGTGAGGAATTGCGGTTCTTCGTCAATGCATTGGGACATGCTTGGATGCAAAGCTTTCCTAAGTAATTCCAGTGCTCGTCAATACGTTTCTGAATCCTCGTCACTAGTGATCACGATCCCCTGAGACTTCAGAATATTTGGATCCCCTGAATCAGTGTGAATGTTGTTGAAGGTTTAAAGTAGGATTGATGTATACATGGAGTCTCTTAATCTGAAGCGTCCTCTCTCTGTAGACTCCATAGAACAAAAATTGCAGAGAGACAAGTTCTGAATTAGTGATTTCAACCATACGGAAACCAAACTGTCTGCACTGGGAATGGTACATAAAGGAGCTTCAGACAAGTAGATGCTAGGCAAGACTTCATCAAAAGCTGCAAAGCGCTACTCCTTACAGCACCGACTTCGATGCAGCAGATCCAAGCCATACCAAGCCACGAGATTGGAAATGTGAGGAGTGACTATTTGCAGAATATGAGGATTAAATTGGCTCTCAATCTCAACAGCAAGTATGCGTAGGTCACATACTAAGCATTTGCAATGGTGGTAAAATAAAACATGCACAAACGTCGAATTCCTGGTTGCGATCATTTGCGGTTTTCGATTCCATACTTTCCCCTGCTCTATGCGTGCAGAATGGCATGTCCGTATTATTTTTATTTTTATTTTTATTAAGGTACGTCACAGTAATAGAACAGATGGGTGAAAATTTAAGAGAAATTAATGAGAAAGTGTTATTCTAGAAATCAATGAAAGATATAATTTGGTAAGAAGATAGGATGAAGATGCCTTCATTTTTTTTAAATTAAGAAAATGCCTTCATTTACTATTAGTCCCAAGAGTGAGGGAAACAAGAAATCAATTAAGCAAACTAAACAAAAAGAAAATAATCAAATAATCAAATGCTTATTTGCAATAAAAATTTCAAAGTAAGAGAGTTAATACTTATTTAAGTTAAAATTAGTAAATTTTGTAATAATAACGTTTCTATGTATAAAAAAATATAATTTTAGAATAATATATTTTAGAATTATATTTGCTAAATAACTTACATATTTTTGTCTTTTTACTATCTTATTTTCTTCCACAATCTTGTCAAATTTTACTATCACTTCTAAAAGATGGTTTATAAATAAATTTTATTGTTAAATATTTGACATCTTATGTATAATGTTAATTATTTTTTTTAAAACAACTATAAGTAATATAAAATTTTAGTAGTTTTTAAATAGATTTTTAATAGTCATATTTTTATAGATACATATATATATATATATATATATATATATAACATGTATGTATGTATGAATAACTCATTAATAAATAAATAAAAATCAAACTCAAAATATAGTTCTAATAATAATCATCATCATCATCAAAGGAAAAAGCTTTGTATGCCACCTGTCAAATTTTCACCGAGGTCGCCAAACTGCATTGTGAAAGGCAGTTTCTTTGTACATACATACATACATACATGCCCAGGCACACTCATGCACACATGGGTATTCTCGAGGCATGAGCTCGAATGCGCAGAGGGGGATGAGTTGTAGAGATTCGAACCTCGAACTACTGCGGGGCTCTGACAAGTAAGTGCTCTGGCAACGCGGATTCTTTAATGGTGAATCCTGTAGGTGTAGCCGCCCACGGATAAATGCACTGCCCATTCCCGTACTACCCTCCAGTTATTTACTAAATCCAATCCACCTCCGAACAAACCCCTAAAAGTATCTGTCTTTTTTTTCTTTTTCCTAAAAGGATGGGGCTCTTCCCGATTCCATGCACTCCTTGGGCCACCTGGCATTTGGTCTCATCATTGGCCACCCCACACTCTCCATCTCTCCTTATTCTTTCTTTCCTTTTAAAGATTTCAAAGTATGATAAATGTAATGTAACTGTATTTTAATTTTTTTCCCCCTTTTTCTGGTGGGGATGGGGCTCATGGATTGTCACTAGCATGTACAATCTCTCTCCTGCTCTCTTTACCACACAGCCATCAGGACTGCTCACAATAACATTGTAATGATTTGGAACACCTATGGCTATTATTGGATTTCCATACAATAAGCCCCACCCTCACTCCTGTGTCATGGAATTTCCTATATATAAATGCCACAAGCAAGCACACTCAGACAGCAGACCCCCCAGATAAAAGAAAGAGAAAGATGATGAAGAATAAGGGGAAACAACACTGCTGGAATGGCCTAAAGGCAGACAATGCCTCCCTGGGCTTTCCTTTTTTTTTCCTACCTTGAATGGCCACAAGAGGTTTACACAGGTGAGAAAAAGCTGAGAGACTTGGTGGTGTTTGAATTTTATTTCCAGCTTCTGAATAGAGGACAACAATAGGGGAGAATTGGGGACAGGGAATGATCTTTAGAGAATTCATGTGGTTTATTGGGGAGTTAGTTGATTCTTATTCTGGTGATATTCCCTACTCATTCAGAATCAAGGGAAATAGATAAAAGGGTCATGTTGTAGCTTTGACATAATTTGAGGGATTTTTTCCTATCTCCAAACTCTGTTATCATCAGAAAACCAATCGCCCTACAGTTGGTTGCATTTTTATATTGAAATGAGAAATAAAAGGTTTCCATTCATTGCAACTCTCTCCAAACAGAATCCTACAAGTCATTCTCCTCCTCTGTCAACCCAGACTGCACCCACCAACAATCATGGTGGAAGAGGAGAAGGGAGGAAGCCTCAGTCTTCCTTTGTTGCAATGGGGTCTGAGTTGGAAACTGAGAGGACAATCTGAGCCTCCATTGGGGTTGCAACATTGCCAGCTCAGCAATCATGTATGTTGGGGTGTGTGTGTGTGTGTGGTTTCCAATCATGGGATCAATCCCTCATTGCAGCTACCCAGAGGGAAGTCCACAATGATGGTGGAGTCTCAGTGCAGCTGACCAGGTGGCAGGTCTGAAGTGATGGCTGAGCCTCAGTGGTAGTGGTAGTGGCACTGCTGCTGCTCAAAAGAAACCCATTACTACCTGGGAAACCCAGAAAAATGCCCATGTATATGTTTGTTTGTATGTAGCAGTATTGAATCTTGAGTCCACTCATGATCCCTAGTTGTTGGCACTTGAGCAGAAGTGAGAAATCCATGGACCCTGACCTGGCATTAATCATTGACAGATTCATCATCTTCTTCAGAGGGCTGGAGATGGGCAGACGGAGAATAAAATCCAATAAAATTCAAACACACTACTACCCAAGGGGCTGTGGCTTCAACATCTGGATTATACAAAAATCATCTTCATTTTCTGGTCCCTTAGAAATGCAGTTATCTGCTTTTATCCTAGTGTATGACTGATTGTAATGAATTCAAGTCTGCATTATGTCATGCACCAAGGTCCATGATACAAATGCTCTGAATACCAGTCTTCCAATATCTTGATATTTATTATGGACTTTTTTCAAAAAGCAAAGGGAGAAAGCAAAAGGGTGAGGATTTTAAGTAGAAGAGAGATGGCCTGTACAGGTCATCCATGTGTAATATAAGGGTGGCACAGTCTGGTTGGCTTCACCAGGTTGGCAATCACACAATACTCTTGATTTGTCTCCAGTCTATTCATTTGTGATGGTATCATGATTTCAAGCAGAAACTAATGATTTTGAGGATTGGTATGGGTGGTCAGTGAGTGGCAGGTGGGCAACTCCAGCACCATCCCCATTCCTCCCAACAAAATATCTATTTTTCCTTCATTTTTTACTTAAAACTAAATATATTGTTGGTGAAAGAGAAGGATGGATGACTCTTCTTCATCTTGTTCTGTTTCTAGAGTGGTGCTACTATGATGTTTCCATGTGAAGACAAGAAAATAACAATTAAATAAATGATGCAAAGTTTAGGTGTTAACCACCTCTTTACAAGCACCACAAATGTCAACTTTAAAAAATGTCATTTTTTCTGTGCTACATGTTGTGAACTTGACAGACAAATCTGATTGTTTGTATTTGTTTTTTTGTTTTTCTTTTTATTCTTTCTCCCATTCTCTGTGTTATGACTGCTTGAATCTTTATTACTTTAACTATTGTTTGTTTCTTAGGGTAAGTTGAGAGGGGTTTTACATGCACTGAAAGGGTTTACAACTTATGCATATTATTTATGAAAAAGTGTTTGTGTGTGTATATATATATATATATAGATAGATAGATAGGGAACTCCAACATATATATATATATATATATATATATACGACACCTCTTTTTATTGCGTGGACATCCCCATGCTACCCACCCTTACATATATATTTTTGCAAAAAATAACTAGTTTTGATTTTAAATCATGATTTTTAAATAGTATTATTATTATTATTATTTTTTATCACTTTAATATCAAAATTTGATATACCCTTATTCATTTGTATTCTATGGCTCTATATTATTTCAACCTTCAATTCTTTTATCCTTACAAATCTTTGTCAAATTAATTTTTTGAATAATAAAAATAAAAAAGATTATATTTTACTATTTTTATTATTTATTAATGTCAAATGGATTTTAAAAAATCTCATTTAAAATCAAAACTAGTTGTTTTTTATGGGATGTGTATGTGGGGGTGCATGGCACAAGGGAGGTATCTATGCATTAAAAGAGAGGTGTGCATCTAATAGTTCTTTATATATATATATATATATATATATGCCCATTTCAAAATATACTATTTGTTAGAAGATTCAAATCTACAATCTCTTATAATTAAAGATAAATCCAAATCAATACCTTAGTTGTATATGCAATAATCATGACTTTTGTTGAATCAATCTAATTTTGAGCATAAAAATACAGTAAGCATGAATACTTTAGAACTTGCCACAATAGTACTCTCCTAATTAAATATATTAATAGAAAAATACTTACTTAAGCCAAAGTTTTTATTTTAATTAATTAGAAATTTTAAACTAAATAATTTAAAGATATCTAAATCTTATATATATATATATATATATATATATAATTTTAAATTTAAAAATTATTATATTATATTAAATTTATATTAAAATATATTAATTTGATAATATTTTGTTTAAAAGTCTACAAAATTATAATGTAAGTTATTTTTGTGTTCAAAATTATAAATTGGTGGTAATTTTAAAATATTAAAAATAATATTAAATATACTAAAAAAATTATTCTACTACATATTTTAATTTATAAAATATATTACATCCTTACTATAAAAGTTGCTAATAAGAAAAAATAAGAAAATTATGATATCTAAGTTTTTTTAATTATAATTTATTATTTGAAACTATCTTAAGTTTTATATATTAAATAAAAATAATAATTAAGACTTATAAGATGAGGTATGTAAATTCTATAAGGCTTAATATTTTGTATCAAAGTTTAAATTTAAATATAGTTTAAACCTAATATTAATCTAAGATGTGGCAAAAAATATATTAATTGGAAGTGCTTTGAAATTTTAAATAGATTATTTTAATATTTATATTTTTTATTTTGGAATTACCAAAATATAAATTATTATAAAAATCTATTTATAAATCATCCATTTTTTTAAAAGAATTTTTTTATATTATTGAGAGCTCTACCAACAAATTACAAGGTATAATTGAAGTTACTATTATTTTTTTAAAAGAAAATAAATATATTATTATAAAAATATTTTATATCTTTAAAATATAATATAATCTAATTTAATTAAATAAATTTCTTATAAATAAAAATATTATCTTATTATAAATATTATTGCTTATTTTTATAATTTAGAATATGTATTATTTGTAATTTAGAAAATAAATCATATTTTATTTTATCTTAGCTATTTTAAAATTTTAAAATATATTCATAGCTAAAATAAAATAATTTTAATGATTACAAAAATAAAAAAATATGTTATAATATAGCACTATTTTTTTAACCTAAAATAATCTTAAAAATTGAATAATATATGATATAATAATTTAATTTTTAAAATGATATTTACTTATTTAATTCTTTTTTATTTTGATATTTTTATCATTTTAATAGAAAAATAAATTATAATATATTTTTAAAATTAAACTATAAGATTGATAGATTTTAATCATTTTTTAATTCTATCATTGAAGATTTATTTAATTTTTTTATATTAAATATATATTAAATATATATTAAATATATAATAATATATTATTATAATATATTAAATATAATATAAAATTATATATAAATAATACAATGGACTTGTCTCATATTTGATCAATGTTCTTATGGAGGTTCTAAGGAGGAAGATGGAGAGATAAGAAATGTGAAGGTGCTTTTTTTGTCCTTCTATAGTAGAAGAAGTAGGAGCAACATCTCCATAACATAATATATGTTAGAAACATATACTTTGGAGGTTCACAGAATCTTCTAGGACATTCTAGAAGCTTCTTGAATTAGTGAAAGTTGGTTGAGAAGCTTCTTAGTTGGTGAAAGTCGGTCAAGAAGCTTCCCAGTTAGTAGAAGGAGCTCAAGAAGCATCCCAGCTAGTGGAAGAAGCTCAAGGAGCTCCCAGTTGGTAGAAGCTGCTTAAGAAGCTTCTTGGTCTGATGGTAGCTGCTCAAGAAGAGTCCTAGATAGGAATATATATATATATATTTATATATATATATATATATATATATATATAGGAGTTGACACTGAAGAGTTCTTCAATCTTGACAACGCATCTCTTGAAGTTCTAACTCACCTTTCTTGATATTGTTCGTTTACTCATTTGTTTAATCCAAGTTTTTATTAGCTTTCTTCTAAAAACCCTGTCCTAATTTCAAATTCTTTATTATATATTCTTATATCCTTGACAATTTGTCGAGACTGACCACATCTTCAATATCAAAGTTGGATCTTTCTTATTAAGGAGTGGATTACCCCTCTACTTAAAGGTATATCAGTACTTTAGAGGTTGCGGATTACCCTCCTCTAAACTAATAACTTCTTTATTATAATATTGGAGCTTTATTCTTCTTATGAAAGAGTGGATCATCCTTCTCCTTAAAGATCTTGAGTGTCTTAGAGGTTGCAAATTACCCTCTTCTAATCCAATATTGTCTTCTTATAGATTCATTTCTTCTTTCTCTTAGAATGGCTAGAGGCCAAGATATTAGTATGATTGAATCTTCTGAGTCTAAGTTAGATGCCATTATAAGTGCTCTTACTACTTTATCTGCTAGGATTGCGGAGATTAAAGGAGTTGTTGCAAAGCTTTGTAACAATGCAACAATTGGAATATCACAATCTAGACTGCATCCACCTCCAATTTTTGTGCTTGAAAATGCAATACTATCTATACTACGTCAAAAAAATCCACTTGTTTGATAATGTAAGGAGCCTCAAGTTAGTCTTCTGGAGAAATATGATGAGATGCGTTCAAAGTTAAGAGGATTTGTCAATCAAATTTGATTGATAACAATTCTATAACTTGATACTTATCCAATGAAAGAATCACGAGTTAGATTGGTTGGCACCTTACTTACGGGACAAGCACTATCATGATTTATTCCCTTATTTGAAAAAAAATCATCAATTTTGAATAATTTTGAAGTTTTCATAGAATCATTTGTAGAAGTTTTTGAAGAATATGACAAGGCTTGGTGGGCAACAACTAAGATTCGAGCATTACGACAAGAGGCACGTTCTATATCAGTATATGCATCTGATTTTAGGCAATTAGCATACAACATCAATTGGGATGAAGAAGCCCTAATCAGCCAATTTTATTGGGGATTAAAAGATGATATGAAGGATTTATTATTATTACTTTTGGATCCATAATTGTTCAATGAAGCCATTAACCAAGCTGTAAAATGTGATAACCAATTGTTTCAACATTGATAAGATTGGCATTTGTGGGCTCCGACAAGACAATATGTAATTCGACATATCCATGGTATATCAATAAGTACTTTGAATTCACACTTAGAGATAGAAGATATGCAGCTTGATGCGATACGATTTAAATCTCTTAGCCCACAAGAAAAGAAGCATTGAATGGAAGAAGATTTGTGCATATATTGTGGCAAGAAGGGCCATAAGGTTGGCAATTGTCCAAAGAAATAAAATTGACATGTTATTAAATCTAGAAGTGCAATTATTCAAGAAAATAACAATGTTCAGCTAGAATAGGGACATTGCGGCTGGACAACCCAACATTACAAAACTATTCAAGTTCCTCTCTTTTTGCTCAACCTACTCATTGTTTTACAATCCCTTTGTACTTTGGCCTTTAGAAGCTTCAAACAACCACCTTGTTATATTTGGAGGCATCTGCTTGTTTCATAGATGAGGCATTTACTAAGCTTCATAAAAATTCCTTTAGTACAGAAACCCAAACCTATTCATGTAGAAGTAATAGATAGACGACCTTTATCCTTGGGTAGTGTCACCCACAAAACCATGCCTATAGAAGTATCATTTAAAAATCACAAAATCCAAATTATGTTCAACGTTATTAAAACTCCTTCAAATCTTGTTATTCTTGGACTATCTTGGTTAGAGAAACATAATCCATCTATAGATTGGAGGTTACAAAGAGTAACATTTCCGATAGAAATTCCTACAAGAAAGATTCGTAAAAAGCCACAAATTGGTAAACCTTTATTTGTTGGATTAAAGATTTTCATAAGATCGGTCGAAGAAGGTATACCATTTGTTACTTATGCAATTCCAATTCCAAAAGATATGACTTCATTGGCAAGTAATCCAAAGCAATATAATAAATATCAAGACATTTTTTGAGAAGAAGAATGTTGATAGATTACCAGAGCACCGATCCTACGATTATGCTATAGATCTTCAGGAAGGGACGCAACTACCTTTTGGCTTAATCTATAATCTTTCTCAAAATGAGTTTGCGGTATTGAAAGATTATATTAACAAAAATCTTGTAAAGAACTTTATCAAGCATTCAAAGTCTCCAACAAGCGCACCTATACTTTTTGTGAAGAAGAAGGATGGTTCCTTACAAATGTGCGTTGATTATCGAGGATTGAATAAAATAACGATAAAAAATTATTATCCATTACCGTTAATTTCAAGACTCTTGGAACAACTTAGCCAAGATCTATATTAAGATAGATCTTTGTAGAGCATATAACTTGGTACAGATCAAAGAGGGAGATGAATAGAAGACCGCTTTTTGGACAAGGTATCAACATTTTGAATATAATATCATGCCTTTTGGAATAACAAATGCACCTGCTATCTTCTAGCATTTAGTGAATGATATCTTTCAAGAGTATTTGCACAAGTTTGTGATATTCTACCTTCATGATATCATGATCTATTCAAAAAATCTAAAAGAACATAAGAGGCATATCAAGCTGGTATTACAAAAGCTGCGAGATACAAGTTTGTATGCCAAACCAGAAAAATGTGTATTTCAACAATCAAAGATGGAATTTTTGGGATACATTGTATCTACTGAGGATTTAACAATGGATCCCAAGAAAGTAGAGGCAGTTATGCAATGGGCCATTCCAAAGACTATGAGAGATGTACAATGTTTCCTTGGATTTGCTAACTTCTATTGGATCTTTATCAAAAATTATTCTCAAGTTGCCGCCTATCTAATTCGATTGACATGTAAGGACAAGTTAGAATGGGGACCTCAAGCGAAGAAAGCATTTCAAGATCTTAAGATGGCATTTACTATAGCCCCAATATTCGTGCACCCAGATTTCATAAAAATATTCTATTTGAAGATTAGTGCTTCAGATTTTGCACGAGAGGCCGTACTTTCACAAATGGATATAGACGATAAATTCTATCTTGTTGCATTTTATTTTCAAAAGTTTTCTACGACCAAAATTAATTATGAAATCTATAATAAAGAACTTTTTGCTATTATGGATTCTTTCCAAAAATGGCATCATTTTCTTAAAAGAGCAATCTATCTTATAACTGTATATACAAATCACAAGAACTTAGAATATTTTATATCAGCTCAGATTTTTAATCGCCGCCAAGCTTCTTGGAATATGTCGCTATCTTGATTCAATTTTGTCATCACTTATCACCTTAGGAAGCAACAACGATTGTCTGATGCTCTATCAAGGAGATCATATCTCGTACCAAAGGTAGAGGAGGCAGCGTTTGATCAACAATATACAACTTTATTTAAATCAAAGCAATTTTGCCTTTGTGCCACTATTGCATCAGTGCTTATAGATTCTAATTTCATCAATGAGGTGCATGCTACAACTATTAATGATCCTTTAGTTTTTGATGTCAAGCAGCTCTTGAAAAAAAATGCTGATAAATTCAAATTTGAGGAAGATCTTCTATACTTTGAAGAATGTTTGTATATCCTAGAAGGACCAATACAACTACCCGTTCTTTAATCCCGCCATGACTTTCCTGTTGCGGGTCATTTTGGATTTAATAAGACCTTAGAACTTATTTCTCGAGATTTTTGGTGGCCTCAAATGTGGAAGGCAGTAAAGGACTTTGTGCTCTCTTGCGACACCTGTTTAAGGTCCAAAAATCCTCGACATCGTCCATAGGAACTATTACAACCCTTACTTATTCCAAGATGGTCATGGTCATCTATCTCAATGGGCTTCATTATAGATCTACTGCCATCCAATTCATTAGACAATATCTTTGTAGTGGTTGATCGACTTACAAAGATGGCTCATTTCATCCCTTATAAAAAAATTGCGTCTAGTGAAAAAATGGCAAGGCTTTTTGTTGATAATATATATCGATACTATGGCTTATCAAATGATATCATGTTTGATCGAGGATTCCAATTCATATCTAAGTTTTGGAAATATCTTTTTGAAATATTGAAGGTAGATATTAAACTTTTTTCAGCTTTCCATCCTCAAATTGACGGCCAAACAGAATAAGTGAATCAAATATTGGAGCAGTATTTACGATGTAGCATTAATTATCAAGAAGATGATTGGACCTCATATCTATCATTAGCGGAGTTTGCATATAATAATATTGTTCATGCTTCAACTTAGCAAACACCATTTTACTCCAACTATAGATATTATCCAAAGCTTGACCTGTGGAACATGCCAAAGAATAATAATCTAGCAGTCGAAGGATTTATAAAATAGCTATCGAAATATCCAACAACCTTGAAGCTTTAATTACAAGTAGCTCAAGATGCTTACAAGGCATCTGTGGATAAGTTTAGAAATCAACCGCCTGCTTTTCATATTAGAGATAAGATATGGCTTTTTTGATAAAATATCAAGACTAAGCGGGCATGCAACAAGTTGGACTATCAAAGATTGGGACCATTTTCTATCCAAAAGCAAATCAATCCAATGGCATATCGCTTGCAGTTACCATCTGCCATAAAGGTATATCTAGTTTTTCATGTCTCTTTCTTAGAACCTTAAAAAAAATCGCACATTCCACGAAGAATACAACAATTGCCGCCTAATGTTGAAATTGAAAACCATGAAGAATACGAGGTTGAAAAGGTACTTGATTCACAACAAAGATGGGACAAATTGGAATATCTTGTCTATTAGTGGAGCTATGACATTAATGAGCGTATATGAGAACCGGCTACAAATCTCGCCAATGCGCCTAAAAAGATACAAGAATTTTATCAACTTTATTCCTACAAATCTAAATGTATTCAATGATAACTTCTTAGTGAAGATTGGATCCACGAAATACTCATAAAGAGGGAGAGAGTTAAACTAAAGCCTTCATCAATATGTAATCATTTAGAAAAGAATAGTAGAAGCAAGCTAATCACCATGTCAAATCTTCAAGCATTGAGAGAATAAGATTTAGAAGATTCATTTGTGACGCAAGCTTTGAATGAACTAGTATAGGTTTCATAGCCTACAATTAAACAAAGTCAAGACAACACATTCTAGCGCCAAATATGATCTCACTTGGAGCCGTTAAGAGCAAGATCTAACCATGAAAGTTTCGATTCCAATACTTGAGCTTTAGTAATATTGCTGGAGCTTGGAAAGGTGAATCCTTTAGTCCTGAGATTTTATTTGGAGGATGTTTTGAAGGCCGCAATGAAGATCAAATCCTTGGATGGGATATCTCAACAATGGGAGTAATAGCTTAAGGCCATAGGCGATTTCTTCGAGACCCAGCAGAACCTATTGCCCTAGAACGAAGAATAGAATATATAGCTTCATTAGTATAGCATATTCTTGATTTTTTACATATGTAATAAGACTCAGATCCTCTTGGAACTCGTCGCTAAAGAGGGAGGTGATGTTAGAGACATATACTTCGGAGGTTCACAGAACACTCTAGGACATTTTAGAAGCTTCTTGAGTTAGTGAAAGTTGCTTGAGAAGCTTCCTAATTGGTGAAAGTCAGTCAAGAAGCTTCTTAGTTAGTGGAAGGAACTCAAGAAGCATCCTAGCTAGTGGAAGGAGCTCAAGAAGCTTCCTAGTTGGTAGAAGCTGCTTAAGAAGCTTCTTAGTCTAATAGTAGCCACTCAGGAAGCGTCCTAGACAAGAGTATATATAGGGGTTGATACTGAAGGGTTCTTTAATCTCAACAATACATCTCTTGGAATTCTAACTCACCTTTCTTGGTATTGTTTGTGTACTCATCTGTTTAATCCAAGTTTTTGTTGGCTTTCTTCTGGAAACCCTGTCCTAATTTCAAGTTTCTTATTTTGTATTCTTGTATCTTTGACAGTATAAGCCATATATAGTAGATAATTAGAATACTTCTTATACAAATTTTGAAGATATTAGTAGCTTTAGTGCTTAATTTGGTGGAACCACAATTGTATGTGTATGTTATTTTAAATTTTAGTAAAGTATTTCTATTCTATATTTATTTATTTGTATTTAAATAATTTTATATTTGATTTTTAATAATTGATATTAATATATAAAAATAAAGTGATATAATAATTGTAATAATTTTAAGTAAAAATTTTAAATAAATAATTTAAGATGGAAAAATTTAATAGAAAAAAAATCTTTGAATTGTGGTAGTTAAAGGTGAAAGATTTTCTTGTATCAGCCACATGTAAAGTCATTCTATGTCTTTCTTGTCTCCAAACTTATTTCTTAGTAATTTGTGCAGCTATTATTATCTACTATATATGGTTTATAAAAAGAAGTTCCTTATTTTAAAACATGATTTTTAAAAGACAAAACAATAGACAAATGACATGAAAAAAGAAATTCTATATTATAATCTAATAGATGATTTGTTAAATTAAAATAAAATGCTATGAATGTAAAAAATTAAAAAAATTAAAAAGATAATATAAAAATAAGTTTAAAAAAAAAAAAAAAAAAAAAAAAAAAAAAATGAAGAAAGAGATAGAGCTCAATTATTTAAAATAAGCTAATTTTGCAAATCTAAACAAGAAGTTTCAAAAGGTCTTCATTGTAGCTACAAGTAATAAATTTCTAGATGTATGGATCTTTGATTTTGGTTGCTTGTATTATATGTATCATTAAAATTATTAGTTTTATATTTATACTTCATATAGTGGTAAAATTTTATTAATAAAAAATGATATATTATACAAAGTCTAAATCAAAATATTTGATAAAATTATAAAATATTAATTGATTTTTGATATATTCTTAATTTTAAAAAAAATATATATTTTTTAAATATATTAAACTAAATCAATTATAATTTTTTTTTTTAAATGGTGGAGTTTTGAATTTATTTTAAAAAAAATTATATAGAGCTAAAAAATAAGAGGATTAGAAATCAATATAAACTTGTAGAAGATAATATAACAAGAAGAGGTGCTATTGTATCTAATCATAAAGAAAATATGGTGGATTTCATTCAATTGTAGAATGTCTATGTAGATCATATTAGAAAATGAAGATTTATGGAGCTACATAAGCACCATTTTTTAAAAGAAATATATTTGTGTAAGGTAGATTTTTGTGAACATTGTGTATTTAAAAAAACATTATATATAGAGCTTTAATATTAATGTTCATTGTATTTAAGATACATTGGACTTTATACATTGACATATGTAATTTAAAAAAACTAGAGTATTACATTTTATTTTTTAAAATATAATTATTAAAAAAAGATGTAGTTGTATATGATGAAGCAATATTTTGAGAAATTTTTAATTTTAAAAATAATAAAAAATAATAAAAAAGTAGCTTAGAAAAAATATATAATATACAAGATATAATAATAAAAGAAAACATACATAAAAAAATCTAATAAATTCAGCAAAGATTAATGAATTATTCATTATTTTATTGTAATAAAAATTCTTTAACAAAGTAGATTGGTATAAAGATTAAATTGTACATTGTTAGAAAAAAATAATAAGCATGTTAAAAAATCTTATATTAAAAAAGAGTTATTAGATTAATGCTTTTAATATTTTTGGTATTTTTGATAAATCTTTGTCTAGTTAATACTATTGAGTACAAGATATCTAAAAAAATATGAAGTGTTAGATTTAAAAATTGTTCTAAGTTTAGAATTTTAAAATGACTATTACATATTCATGTTCAATAAAAAAAAATAAAAAATAAAAAAAATAAAAAAAAAGACAAAGTTGAATCCTAAATCTAATATAATATATCTTCATATATTACAAAAAAATCTTTATAAGAATATAGAGTATGGAATCTATATATAAGTAAGCTCATTGGTAATAGAGATGTAACATTTGATAAAAATTATAAAGAGGTGAACTTTATTTTAAGAATTAAAATTAAAATTTGATATGATTATTTTAAAAAATAAGAAAATTGGCTATAAATAGATATAAAAATTAGATTATTAAAAAAATGGAACAAGATGAAAGACTACAATAATAATAAAATATTATACTAAAAAGAAAATATTTTTTTAACAAAATCTTCTCTTTTGTTGTCAAGATTATTTTTATATATATATTTTTTAAAATAGCTATGTAATATAATTTAGAATTAAAGAAATTAGAAATTACTATCACTTTCTTACATAAAAAGTTAGAAGAAGAAATCTACATGCATTAGATTAAAGGATTTAGAAGATATTTATAAAAAAAATAAAAAATAAAAAAATAAAAAATCTCATATGTAGATTAAAAAATATCATTGTATGGATTGAAGCAAAGTTCAAGCAATAGAATATGTAACTTGATGTCTACATTATGAAGCAAGGATATGCTTATAACAAATTTGAATATAGTGTATATTTTAAACAACTCAAAAAGACTAGCTTGCATAACTAAATCATACTTATATTTTATATTTATAACATATTAGCTGTAGTAAAAAAAAAAGATCCAATATATAAATTAAAGATGCAAATAAATAAAAAAAATCTAATATGAAATATCTAAAAGTTGTAAGTATTAATTTATATAGAGATTGAGAGAAATACAAATTCTAGATATCATAAGGGAGATACATTAAAAATCAGTAAGTACTCTATTAGCATCTCATTTAAATTTTCTTCAAAATAATATCTTAGTAGTTTTTAGAAATTTCATATTAGAAATATCTAAAAACTTATTTTTAGAAATTTTATATTAGAAACTACCAACTTTGAGCTTGTTGAGTGTGAAATATGCTTGATAGAAGAATGTTCATTAATATGTGGTATAAAACATAATAATGCTTAGTTTTACTTATTTAAAAATAATTCAAGTAAAATTAGGGATTATCATAGAAATATCTTATGTTTTGTCTAATTAATACACATACACTTACACACTCACACACACACACACACACACACACATATATATATATATATATATATATATATATATAAAAGTGTGTGTGTGTGTGAGAAAGATATAGAAGCTTATTTTATATTTGATTATTTTTTTTATAGAGATTTAAAAGAAGGGAAGGGAGAGGGGGAGGAGCAAGGAAGTAGGAGTACTTTTTTAGCCCTCTCTTGATAGAGGGAATAAAGATTGCACCCCTACAACATGGTACATGTCCTATTTGGTATTCACTTAGGATTTTTTTGGCTAATTTTTGAAGGATTTATTGACTCTAGTCTTTAATTTGATGAAACCATAATCATATAAGTATATTTTAGATCTTAGTAAGAACAAATATGTTTTGTATTTTTTTCTTAATGCATATGCAATTTTATATATTTTAAAGTTTTTTATGATTTTTTCAATTTATTTTTCACAACAATTGTTTCTTTATAATTAATTGCCCACAAATTGCAAATGAATGTTTGAATTCAAATACTAAAAGCTACTTGTAATAAAAAGATTTTGTAATGATAATATTTTATGCATGACTCTTAAATTCAAAAATCTATGTAATAAGTATATGTATACATATACTTATTACATAGATTTTTGAATTTTTAATTTAAATGGAAAATTCTTTTAAAACAGTCATGATTTTATCAAAAGATTTTGCTTTGTTTTTGTTAATTCTTTTAACAATTTTTTTTCATAAATTACCAAAATATATATGGCCTTAAATAATTAAGACATATTTAGTACCAAAAAATAACTTATTTCTTATATCTATTGGTATTAATCTTAACAATGCCAATCTAAATGTTTATTGTCAAATTAAAACTTCCAAATAGATTATTTCGACAACTTATGTAGATGAAGTTTTTATTCTTCATCAAATATAAAAAGCAACATAAAATTTAAAAATATTTATTATTTATCTAATTTAAAAAGCTAATGTAGACTTGATTCAAAATAAATCTATTTTAGATCTTTATATAGTATATAATTATTAATTTTATTATATTTTAGTATATTAAATAATAAATATAAAAAATATATTTTTCTATTACTAAAGCTAATGATTTGGTTTCATTACTTATAAATTTTAAAATTAAACTAAACAATTTTTTTAAATTATTAATAAAGATAAATTTTATATTAAAAAACTAAAAAAAATTCTGTAATAATTGTTGGTATATATCTTGTTAAATAAATTTTTAATGTATGCAATATGATGAAGCAATATTTATTAATACTTAACTTAATTAAAAGCAAATAACTATCACTATATAAAGAAGATAGTTTTTTTTTTTTATTATGTCAATAATTTAATAATACTAGTTGTTTTCTAATTAAAAAAATATTAGAATAAAACTAATTTATAAATAACAAAATTATATAGTTCTATAAGAAATGATATATTATATTTTAAAGTATAATTATTAATAAATTATCTCAATAATATAGCATTAATATGTTTTATAATTCTTATATATATATTAAAATAATAATATAAATATATATCTATAAAAGTATGATTATTATTCATTTTAAATTAAAAATATTTATATTACAAGGATCCACATATTACTTTTAATTTTACATAAAACAAAGGTGATTTTGCTATTTTACACACCATAGTCTTGTCTTTACTAGAAGAGCCAAAATTACACCATATATTAGAAAAAATCATCTAACTATCTTCTTCAACCTTCACCTCTTATTGTTAATAATACAAATCAAGACAACTCTAAAAAGACAACACACTCTTGTATTACTAAAGAAAGAATATAAACAGATAAAAAATAAATATAAGATAGAAAGAAACTAGAATGACTATTGTTAATTATAAAGAACCTAAAGAGTCTTGAATTAAGACTAGAATATAAAAAAGTATATTAATAAAATTGAATATAGCCTTAGTTTTGCCTCTATATATATTAGCTATTAAAAAGGTCTTGTAGAAGCTTCCTAGGGATTGCAAGGCTTGTGGTCCAAGTGTCAAGTTGTAGGTTGCTTCAAATACAATTTTTTAAAAATAAGAAACTTATAGGATAAGTTTCAATAGCCACATGGAATATTTATATAAGTTTTAATAGCCACATAGAATATTGAATATCTAATCCACATCTAAAAAACTTCTTTGAAACTTCTCAATAAACATATTATCTATCTAACATATTTCTAGCTATTTTTATTTAATTTTATTTACATAGATAATATAGACATCTTTTATATTACTCATTCTATGAGATGAGTTCTACATGGAGTTGTTGTATAAGGTAATGAAGTCCAAGATCCATTAAATAGTATTACCAACAAATCTTGATTTATATTTTGCACAAAGGTGGTTAATAGGTCCCTTCAACCATCAATAATGTCCCACATTAGTGCAAGAAGACCACCCTATTATTTAATTATTATTGAGGCCATTTATAACTACCTCCAAAGAACACATTTGTATGCCATTAAATATAATATCTACTTCCAATAGTATCATTAAGCATTGAAAGTTTTTTTTAAGATTATAATATCAAATATGTTATATCTTAATTTTTTTTAAAAAGGGACATGTCTCTCTTAAAGATTTTTATTATAATTTCAATATTATCTAGGTTGAGATAACTTAAGTGTTTTATTTAATAATTTTATATATGACAACTCTTGAAATAAATTTGTCAATTGTTTGTTCTGTATATTGTAAAAGAATTGTATAAATTGATTCTTAAACTTCTTTCTCTTCAAATTATACCATCTTATCGTCAATACTTGGTCCTTGCTTTCAAAAAATGTTATTGATAAAAAGCAACAATAAGTTTTGACGCATTTGTAAGATTTATGGATAGCTCTTATATACACTTACTAATATCATATCTATGCCAATCTATAAGATATTCCAATTTATTTTGATGCCACTTTGTATCTAAGACTTCTTCTACTTTAAACACTTTGTTATTATCTATTTCAATAAGAGGTGGTGGATAATTACTTTTCTTTTGATATATTAATAAAAAATATACAAAATATAAGATGGATTCTTATTAACTATAATAATTATTATAATTATTATATAATTATTAACCTACTTATTATCCAAAAATAAATTAATTCAATTGCATATCAATTTTGCTACTAGAATTTAAACTTTTAAAAAATCAATAATATCAAATCTTGGATGATAATTATAATTGGCAAAAAATAAAAAATAAAATGAATAGAAGAATATATTATATTATCATATGAAAACTTGACTTATGGCATGAGAATTATTTAATTATTTTAGTAATAATTGATGATATACTACAAATATTGTTTCAATACTTGATTTATATATTTTGTTAGTCTTTAAGTTAGAGAAAAAAAAGTTGAAGATAATTTGATATCAATCTTTAATATATTAAAGAGTATCCTTTAAAATATTGATATAAATTAGGCTCTTCTATTGAGTATAATATCATTAAAAAATCTATAATAATGATAAATATTAATAAAAAGATGTTTAATTATTTCTTCACATATGATAATTTTTGTAAAAAAATTTAAATGTATCATTTTGATTAGACAATTGACCATCACAAAATTAAAGTTGTAAGAATTTTGGATTAAAAGATTTGTAATAAAGCCCATTAAAACATATGACCAAAATTGCTTTAGAATAAATAGGAGTTGAAGAATTGATGTAGTAAAGTCTTTACTCGAGAAAAAGTATCACAAGATTAAACAAATATTTTGGTAGTTTTTCATATTTGAAGCCACAAAAAATCTCTTAAAGTAAGTTTCAAAGTTTTCTTTTATTCAAAGTATCTTGATATTAAAAAGTCATATTGTAGTTGTAATATATGTAATTATAGTTGATTTTTTGGAATATATAAATTTCTTTTATAATAAAGAAGATTTTTTTTGAAATAAAATTTGCTAAAATCATTAAGAAGGTGCAAGATAAGAACATTTAAATAAAACATTTGACAAGCCAGATTTTTTTGTAAGACAATGTATAATATTAAATAGAAATCAGATCAAAGACATGTTCTAATGGACCTAATAAAAATTTAAGATAAGTATTGATATGAAATATTGAAGATTTTTGTGATCAATATAAATTATAATTAAATAAATAAAACTTTTAAAATAGTAATACTATTCTTAGAATAAATCTATTATAGTAAAAAAATTCTTTATTCTGAATTTCATAGTTAATATAATTTGTTAAGAATTTTCTTGAATAAAAGGCAATAAAATGAAATCTATTATTTATATCCATTTATAATAAAATTACATCTAATACAAAATCTGATGCTTATATATATTTTTAAAATAGATTAATAAAATTTTAATAGAATAAATTAAGAATTGATATCATAGCTATTTTCAAACTTTAACATTATACTTTTGCATCTTAATTCTATTCCAATTAGTGCTTAGAAGTTAATGGTATACATAAAATAATAGCTTAAGAGATCTTTTTAATAAATATCTAATAATAATTTTAAAATTTTAAAATACATTAGACATCATATTTAATTTTAAAAGTTGTCTAATCTACAATAGTTTGTATCTTCTTGAAATCTATTTGCAAATTATTATTTGAAATAGTATTTTCTAAAAATTTCACTTGAATTGTATAAAGTACATATATCTTTAAGTTTTTGTAATACAAAATAAAGATATTATTTATATTTTTTTATATTCTTAAAATAAATAAAAATATTATCTAAATAATATATAAAAAAATTAATTAGAAATTCTTAAAATACATCATTCATCAAATATTGGAAAATAATTGGAGCATTTATAAGTCCAAAAGACATGATATTATATTCAAAATAGCCATACTTAATTCAAAATGTAGTCATCCATTTATTCTCTTTTTTAATAAATACCAAATAATAGGATCTATTTTAGTAGAAATCTTAACTTTACTTAATTGATCTAACAAACCAATTTCAATAATAAAGGATAATAATTCTTAATGGTCAATTTATTGACTTGATAATAATCTACTCATATATGTAAGGATCCATTTTTTTTCTTCATAAAAAGGATTGGTACACTTGCAAGAGATTTTGAATAATGGATAAAGTTCATTGTAAGATTTTTATCAATATATTATTTTAAAGCAACCAATTTATTTAACGATAAGTTATAAATTGGTCCAAATATGTATTTCAAATAAAAAAAGATCATGTACCACTAGAATTGAAGGATAGTGAATGATATTAAAGACAATATCAGATACTTGATCTCTTGATGCTACTTGCAATGGTTTAATTTTTTCTATAATATCTCCAAATATAAGTAGTTGTCCATCAATAACTTCCACAAGAGCGAGTTGGACTTTCTTTGAAAGTATCAATTTTTATTGTAATGTAAAGTTTTTATCTATAAAACATGTCAAGGCTTTGTTATTTAAAAGCGCTTGAGCTGAAAATTCACAACTTGAAGTTTTAACAATCATAGGAAGTTTAAAAAAGGTATAGGATTTGATGGTAATATGGGACTTGTATTTTATGGTTGTGATCTAGAATTGTACAATTGTAAGGTTTGTACTACAATTGGATGTCTTCATTTTTTGACTTTTTTATATTTAAGTTTGTACTCTTTACCTTGAATCTATTTGATTTGATGCAAAAATCTTCTATCTTATGACTTGCTTCTCTATAATATAAATACAAGTTTTTATGACTGCTTCTTCTTTATTTCTTTGGTGTTAACCATTTGAATTTAATTGTATCAATTTGCACAGATTTTCACCTTAATTAATAGATTTTTGAGAACTTAGAAATTTTTGTCAATACTTTATTTGCCCCTCTCTAACCAAATGTTTGTTTTGGGATCCTTTTAAAGAATCAATTGTTATATGCAATTACTAGAGTAATAAAATGTTATAATAAATCAACTTTTAGTATTTTCAATAATAGATCTTTAATATCATCTTTCAAACCATATTACAATTGATTGATAAGAATCTTATTATTTCAATCTATATTTCAAAAAAGTTGTAGTAATTTGATAGCATGAATAGCAGCTAAACTTGATTTATTTTACATATACTAAAATTTTGTTCTATTATCTTTTTTGGACTATATTTTTCTAAAAATAGTTTAAAATACTTCTAAAAATAAATTTAAATCATATAAAAGTTATAAATTATTTTTTATTATAGATACAAATAAAATAAAAAATATAATTCTAAATAAAAAATATGCCTATAAATCCTACTTGAGTGATTCCATTAAGATTTTTTTAAATACCACAATTTATCTTTTTTTTTTAAATTATAAAAAATTTAAAATAGAATGTTAAATTTTCTTAAAGATTTATTATATCACTGTAAAATTAGAATTTCAACAAGAATTATTTTTATACTTCTCTAAAATTATTTTTTAATCATTTTTAATTAATTTAAAACTTTTCTTTAATGATTTTACTACTTCAAGTCTTACTATTGTATACCTATTTTTTATTTTGTTTCCTATAAACTAATCTATACTAATATAATAAAATATTATTGATATAGTTCTTCTAAATAATTTTTATATTTTTAATATATATATATATATATATATATATATATATATATATATATATAAATCTATATCTATATATACTTTATAAAAAATAAAATTTTATGTTTTTAAATTTGTTAATAAATTTGTTAATAAAAAATATATTTTTAAAATAATACTATAATTTTATTTTTATTAATCACTAACTTGTCTAATATAAAAATATAAAAATTAAATAGAAATATAAAATAGATATTTAATCTATGAATATAGTTTTATAAATATTTTTTTTATTTCAAATTACTTTTTTAAAGATATTTGAATATTTATATTAGTTATAAAATTTTACTTATTTATAATAAAAATTTATAAAATTAGTTAAATAAAGTAATATTTAAAATTAATATTAAAAAAATAAATAATTTTTTTAAAAAAAAATTATATAAATTTTAGCTTCAATAAACAAATACTAACTAAATCTAATCCAAAAGGCACAAGTCAAGATTTATTGTGGTTTAAGTTTTAAACTTTAATCATTACTAAAAAATCACATAAGATTTTATTTATTAATTGACTTGTATATATATATATATATATATATATATATATAATTGATATCTTATTTTTTTATTATTAGTATTTGAATTTAATCATATATCATCAAATTTAAGTTTCTTATATATTTTTTTAATTTAATAAAATAATTTAGCATAAAAATAATATAGATTCTAACTTTTGATTAACATAAAAGAACAACAAATCAAAAGATTAATAATTATACAAGAAAATAAAATATTAGATTTGAAAAGCTAATTAGATTTAAGATTTTAATCAATATTATAGTTGTATTGCTCCAAAGTTAGTATTAGCACTTCAAAAGTATTCCTTGTCTTTTTTTTCCTACCTTAACTATAGCAACTAGATCCTTTAGAAGTTTAAAGGAGAAGTTCTTAAAATTATGGAACATCTTAGAAATATACTGAATCACTTAAAAAAACTTCCAAGAAATTACAAAAAGTCCTAAAAAAATTTAAAAGACCATAAAAAGTTTTAGAAGACATTAGAGACTTCTAAAGGTCTAAAGAATATAGTAAAAATATCTAGAAATTTTTGGAAAGTCTAAGAAGGTACATATAAGTTTGTTTTATTATAATTATATTTTTAGTTTATTTTATTTTTATTATTTTTAACTTTAAATTTTTATTTTTATTTTAATAAATATTACATAATTAAAATTATAAATTGGTATATATATAAATATAATTTTATTTAAATTTAGACAATTTTATTAAATTTAGATAATTCATAAATATAATTTTATTTAATTTTATGTAAGTGATATTATTTAATATAATTTTAAAAAATAAAAAATTTGATAATTTCATATTAATATTGCAATGATTAAAGAATTAATTAATTTAAGTAAAAGTTTATGTATAAAGAAAAATAATAAGAGCATTATAAAATAATATTATGGTGAGGTAAAACACTTCATTTGGAATGATTAATAAAAAAATATCTTAAGTTGATAAATATAATAGTTATTTTAGAATGTAGTATATAATTTTAAAAATAGTTAATACAAGAAGAAAAGTATCTTTGTCTTGTCATCATCAAACAACAGTTGACTATAAAATCTTTAGATATTGCTATAAGATCTTTATAAGTGGTAAATATTTTAATCATGATATTTTAATTTTTGAGTTTTTTAAAGGAATAATTTTATTATTTTATTATTTTATTATTTTATAAAATATTAGTTTATTTATTAAAATAATATTAAGAAATAAAAAGCTTACATGTAAATATTGTAAAAAGTATAAAAATTTTAAATATTTTAGAATAAAAATATAAAGATTCTAAAAATGAGTATATAAATAATATTTCTCCTAGAACAACATAAAATTTCTTTAACAATCTTTAAAAAAAAACACACACACACACACACACATATATATATATATATATATATATATGTTTAGTTATAACTGTATTTAAAATTTTGAGATTTTTTTATAGATGTATAATTTTTTTAATAATCTAAGGTTTTTTACATCTAAAATGTTAGTATGTATTCAAAGAATTAATATCATAAGATAAGAAATAAATGTAATTTTGCTGCTGTTAAAAATCTTAAATAAAATATGAATATTGATAGAGTATAATTTAAATACGTTTTAAATATTAAATTATATCAAATTGTACTTAAAAAGTTATATATTTCCAAAACAGATTTAATGATTCATTAAGGATATTTTAAGTAAGTACAAATGCTACAAATAATATAATTTTTAATTTTTAATGTTTATAGATATAAATTTAAAAAGATTTTAAAATCATATTATTTTTTTTATTTTTATAATATACATGATATTGGAGAATTTTTTAAAAAAATATAAATTTAGATGGACTTCTAAAAACAACTTACTCAAATAAAAGCTAAGAAGAAAGAAAAAATAGAATATATATATATATATATATATATATATTTTTATATATATTTATAGAACAAAAATACATCAGAATGGCTATTGCTAAGTACAAAATACCAGAAATACTCAAACCAAAACTAAAGAACAAAAGAGACCTTACCAAGATTAAGAATGGTCTTAGTTTGCCTCCATATATACTAACAAACAAAAAACCTATGTCATAATTTTCTAAAAACCAAAAAGCTTGAATGCCAAGTATCCAAATTATAAAATATTATTACAATGATTTTTAAAATATATAAATTAAAAAAAAAAAAATTTTAACACCATGGTGTGCCTAAAAAAAACTAAAAAGGATATTTTTCATAAAAGAATGTTTTGTTTCATATTTCTTTTAAAAAATTATCTACTTAAATTATTTCTACTAGTGTTATTTTTATTTATATACACCTAAAACTGAATTATGGAATGAACTTATAAAAATATATATTTTGTTAGTTTTTAGATTGTTTAAAAAATATTATTTAGTATTTTTTAAAAATATTTTAAAATATATTGAAACTAACTAAGATTCAATTTGCTTAATTGGTGTCACTACAAACCTTAATTAAGTTAGGTCAATGAATATTTATTATTAAGAATAAAATAAACTGAATGTACTATTTTTATAAGTGAAGTATTTGTAATTGGATGCTACAAATTAAACTATTGTAATTTTGTATTATCACAATATTTTTTATATTTTTTGAAATTTAAATTCAATGTAAATTCAATATAAAATTTGAAAATTATGTTGAGTAGATATATTTTATGTCCATGTTTGCACAATTATTTTTCTAAAAGTAATACTGTTCATTTAAGGTAAACAACATATATTCACCTACATGAATACACAGAACCTGTAAAGTTTGCTTTGAAATTCCATGTATTTTAAAGATTGATTTTTCAACATCAGACATTCTTTAATGTTACATTATTAGTTTCAAATGTGTATGTATATATATTTTTTGTATATATATCTGTATATGTATTTCTTTGTTTCTGCTTGAAATTTAGATAAAAAAACAACAAAAAAACAAGAAGATTCACTTATTTTGAAGAAAAACATTTAAGAAAAATACATAGACAAAACATAAAATAAATTGACATGATTCATCCAAAGGAATAGAAATTTGAAGAAAAACATCATTTTTACACATTCTATATTATGATATCCATAATATATTTTGTATTTTGATATAAGAGTAAAAATGACTAAGATTCTAAGTATTTCCAAATTACTAGATTTAAAAAGTGGGAAACTATTTTAATCTTCCCAAAGAATTTAAAGTACTGTTTGTGGAAGTAGAAGGAAACAATTTGAGATATCAACAAATTATGAACATAAATTATGGTCAACAGATTCACTCAATTCTTGCCAATAGGAAAATAACTATTGCCTGTGAAAGGAATTGGTCCAGGTTGTTTCATTTCTATTTTTTATTTTGTAAAACACAATCTGGGTTAATAAGAGTCTGGGTGACCTCATTAAGTAGTTTGTCATACACTGGTGGGCTATGCAAGTAGATGTTATGCCTCTAGAAATGTTATAGTAACATGGTCAGGACTGAAAATGCCTGACCCCTTGGAATTGGAGAACCCACTTAAGACAAATGAGGAAAACAAAGAAAACTCAAAAAGTAAAAAAGCAGTAGTAAAAACTAATATATAAAACAAGGACCCTAATCACAAGGTCAGCTGAGTGAGGGGTAATAAGGGATGGGAACAAGGCTTGCAAAACCAGGGCCAGGCTTGGGCACTAGGTGCACTCCTTAAGCTCATGTTCCCTCAAGGCAATGGGTGGAGGAGGGATGACATGGCATCCTAGCTGGATTATCTCACAGTCTACGCATGGGGTGTGTGAAAAACATGTGGCCTGCAACCCCAGAAGTACAGAAATGGTCCTAATAATCTACTGAGCAGAGCAGCCAAAGGGACCACCCACCGGCCCTGGATATAGATGTGCTTGCCCCTTGCACTCTCTGTCCACAGGGCTCTGCCCAATATTTAAGGCATGCTGCCTTCCATGCACTTTTGGCTGCTGCCCTGGCAGGTTGGATCCTGGTTGGTGCACTCCCACTGGTGGGCTTTAATCCCCGCTGGCAGCATTCATCCTAGCTGGCAGAACCATTCCTGCGTGTTCTATTGCTCCCACTTGTTTCCTTGTGCTTTTTTTCTGTTGCTGATGAGACTGATGAGGCTGATGATAGGTGAATGAGGAGGATTGGAGGTGAGAGTAGAAACTTGCACTTCATGCCATCCTGCTTACCTTGCAGTGGCATTCCAGAGCATTCCATTGCACTGCAGAAGCTTGGCTTTAGGGGAGGGCTTTTGCTCCCCTTTCTCTTCCTCTACCCTTCCAAAGAAAAACTGCCTGCCTGCCTGCCTGAGTGCCTGCTGTGGTCCTTCCAAGGTGTCCCACCCAACACAGGTTCCCCTCACCCTGCAATCCAAACTTAGGTGTTGGGAACTGTTGTTCCCCTTGGCAGCAATCTTTGTTCCCCTCCTCTCTGTGACTCCCCATTTTCCTTGGTGGACAGCTGGTGTGGGTTTGGGAGAAGAAGAAAAACAGGATCTATTATTACAATTATTATTAAAAATTATTATTTTCTCTTCTGGGGGTTTAGTTACTGAAATTAGATTAAAAAATTGTTACATTTAAAATTAGATTAAAAAATTGTTACATTTAAAATCAGTGTGACCAAAACATTTCTATGTGCATGATGAAACTTGTGATTGTGTGGGAAGTTAATAGGCATGTCATGGTGCCCAAATTCATATTATAATTTCATGACTTACTGATTTGTGCTTTTCAGTAAAAATATACTAAGAATCATAATCAAAGAAGGCCAACTCAATATATAAGCACTTATCTAATGCTCATGTCTTTAAACCACATGATATCCATATACATTTATTATGTGTTGACTATTTGCCAGTATAAACAAGCATGAATGGGAAGTTCTGTATATGGGTGCTGTTTAATCACAAAATACCACTTATCACAAGACATGTGTATAACCTTGCATAGCAAAATTAGCATAAATTTAATTATGTTGTTATAATTTTTGCAGAGGATTATAAAGTTGACAATTTCAAGATTCAGCCTTGCACATACTCTAGGACTTTTTTGCTGAAATCTATTGCCTACCTTCAATGTGGTTTAAAATTTGCTTATGATTGGCTCAAGTGGATTGCATCAAATGAAAGAAATTCCTCAATCTAATTGTGTGAGTTTAGTAGTTAGTAACACACGTAAGATGGAACAGTTTTGAACATTTTCAAGAAAGCATAAGGCCACATCACTCTCTGATGGCTAACTTTCTTAGACATCAATAAAAGGAAAATAACTGCTTTGAATGCTATGGTACTTTGAAAGTGCACAGAAGAAGCTTTGACGCTTTAGCTAGGAGTAATCAACAAGGGTTGCATGGACTGTTTGGAAGCTTAAAAAATCCGCCTTGTAAACAGCAAGCCCAGTTCAATTTAAATGCATTGTATATACATACATAAAAATACATACATATATACAAGCAAACAAATATAGATACAACCTCTGTGGAAAAGCTGGGCCAGCAGGAAATAGTTATTTATTTATGTATGTATATATGTATATATATATGTATATATATATTGTAATGAATGACACAAAGACACAAGGAAGCTTTGCCATGCATGCACAGTCAGGCTGAAGTAGCAGGAAGGGGGAGGGGGAGGAGGAGGGAGTAGAGTAGGGTTAGAGGAGCATTGGAAGGGGGGCCATGGAGAAATGTGCCCACTGATGGATGGTGGGTAACCCAGCACCCAAACAGCTCCCTCACAGCCCTGCAGATGCACAGAGACTGCAAGATCAGGAGATTGGAGGTGGGAAAAGGGGGTCTAGGCTTAGAAGAAGGGGAGAGGGAAGAGGAGGAGGGGGATCCTGTGGTGGCCAAGAGAGGGATGACTGGCCCCAATGCCTACATGGGGTCAACCATGCCATCCTCATGAGTCTACAGAGAGAGAAAGACAGAGAGCACATCCTTTAGAGATGTAAAGAGAATGGGAGGCAGGCCAGGCATGAAAATCAGATCCTCACCTCGGTTTCCACCACTTCTCCCCTACTACCACTCACACACTGTCATACTGTTTGTTCTTGTAGTAGTGCAGGAACTGAAACTGAACATTTCAATAAGCCCTCTCTGTGTTTGATCAGGCACTTCTGACACCATGCACCCAGCAATTCATCTCCCTCTCTCTCTCATTCTCTCTTTCCAAGACATGGCCAAGCATGAAGGTGGACTCTCCCTCTCACTAAGGAAGGACCTTTCTAATCTCCTTCCTCCCTTGTGAGTAGGGTTCAATCATCCAACCATGCCAACAATGGTGGCTATGATGGGAAGACAGGGTTAAAGATGGGAATTTATACACTCACTCACTTACCCACTCTCACACACACATGGCCTCTGGCTGATGGTAGCCTCCGATTTGAACACGCTGAAGTAACCCCTTGGCAGCACACAAAATAAAAACAAAAGTTGCATATGTTGATGATGATGATGCTAACCACTTCTGAAACTGACATTGTCAAAAACTGATTGGAGCATTCTCTTTTTTCTTTTGCACTTTCTTTCTCCATTGCTTCTGTTGATGCTGCATTCCAAGGTGACGGCAACTGTGTTCATGGAAATAAAATCCACTTCCTGCAGTCAGAGAACAGGACAGAGAGGGAAAATGGAGGTTACACCAACAGCAGCAGGGAAAAAAACAAATAATACACCAAAAAAAAAAAGAGCAAAAAAACAGAATTTTTTAAATCAAATAGAAGTAAGTTTTAGTGTTGTGTGTTTGTGTGTGTGAATGGAGGAATGAGAGCTTTCTTCTATCTCCTCCAAACCCCTTTTTTTATACAGAAAATTAAATAAAACCAAGGTGAGTGCAACAAAAATAGAAGACCTAAGCATGGTTGTTGTGGCAATTCAATGCATTTGAGCACAAAGGTTTGTCCTGCTGCTTCATCGAGAACCATTTCCTGGTAATTATTTTTCATGCAAGAGGTTTTCTTTTATTTATATAACAAAAGTATTATCTTGTTGTAAATGTTCACAAATGACACTAACTCACACAAATTACCCAGAAATCACATGTGAGATCTTAGAGTAAAATTTACCAAGGGTTTTCAAACTCAAATCCAAACAAACTTCCTTTTCTCCTACAATTTCTAGAAAATTGCCAGCTTTTCACCCCTGTGTCCAGTTATCAGCAAGTTTTGAGAGAAGAAAATAATGAGAAATGCAATAAGATGGAGGGTGCAGGATTTGTGGGGGAAACCATGGAGGGTGCAGGAATTGTGGGGGAAACCATGGAGGGTGCAGGAATTGTGGGGGAAACCATGGAGGGTCAATCACAGCAACTAATGTGAGGAAAGAGACTGTGGATCATGCAAAGGTGAAGGGAGCGTACCCACAGCACAGCCCAGTTAGTTTGTGGGAGGCACCCTCGACAGTCCAGCAGCAATATACTACCACCACCACCACCACCACCACTACCCTACAACGAATGCCTGAGGGTACACTAGTTAGTTAGTTATTTAGTTATTTATTTATATATTTATTTACGTCATTCTGAGTTTCCTTGGTTTACATGGCTCTGGACACTGGAAGCGATGAGAAGAGTAGGAAGAGCAGGAAGAACTGGGCGGAGAGTTCGCGGTGTCAGGAGGTGGATCCACAAATCCACCAAAGGCTGGCGGGGCCACAGTGGGGGGAGGGCCGGACCAAAGCTGCGACAAAGCATGGTCAATGGAGAGCCCCTCCTCAACTCTAAGGGGGGCGGAAGGTCAGACACGAAATTCAGCTCTCGAGGGAGGGAGCGAGGGAGCGAGCGAGCGAGGGAGAGGGGACGGGGAGAGGGGGACGGGGTCCTGTAAGCGCGTGGCGTCGCGTGGCGTCGCAGGCAGGCGGGGATGTGGCCGTAATGAAGGGATCCAGGATCTGCAGAGCAGCGGCAGGCACCGCATTGATGGCGGTCCAAGCGACGATGAACCATGATTTCCTAGTCCAACTATCTGCCCTTTTCACCTCCGCCTAAAGCCTTTTTGTCTCTCTCTCTTGCTCTTCTTGCTCTCGCTGCTTCTCGCCCCACGTCACCTGCCCCCTTGGCCTCGCCTGATCATGAGCACTAATTAACCCACGTCTGAGAGTGCCAGTAAACATTCGGCATCCTCTTGGGGAATTCGGTAAGTAACTTGGGCGTGGTGGAAGTTCAATGAACTTGTCTCGCAGGGGGCGGTGGTGCTGATGATGATGATGATGAGAAGATTCGCGCTGGAGAGCCTTATAAGCCTGATCCCTGCGCTATGGTTGGAGCATCCTAGTCAAGCCGTAGCTTTGCATCGAGAGCCTCTCAAGCCTTTTCCCCACCCCCCTCACCTGCTGCTCGCTTTGTCCAATGCAGTTGTGCTCATTGTGATCGATCGCTGTCTGAGGTGGCCTTTCGGATCATCACCTCATTGAGAGCGTAGACATCGAGTGGCCTGGGCTGCCCTTCGAATTGGGTTGCACTTGGTTGCATTTGTGTCGCATTGAACTTGTGAGCTACTCCGCTTGGCATACTCTCCTGTATGTAGTGAGCTCTTGAATGCCAAAAGTGGGTGACCTTCTTGAAGAGAATTAGCTCTCGGGCGGTGGTTGTGCTGTTTCGATGGCCGGTGTTTTTTGAGTTCATGCAGCCTTTTCGCTTTTGCTTTGTGCGCGGGCTATTATAGTAACGAGTCGCCTTTGTCCCAAGTTGTTGTTCTCCAGCCGGCCTTGCGGGTGTCTGGCGAGCGCCGCTTCCATAGTTCAAGGTAGGAAAAGTCAAGTTCCTGTTGCTCATATACGATGAAGTTGTCCATGTGATCATGGGGTGGGGTGTGAGTGTTGCAGGCCCTTGAATGTACTCTAAAGATCGACAGATCATCATGGTTGTATTTCATGCTTGGCCTCTTTACTGTCAATGAATCTCTCAAGGTCTTCAAGCGTTGTGAGCACTTTGGACGCACTGCTCTGTGGCAAGACTGGCCTGTATCTTGGCAGCGATGTCGTGTGATTGCAATTTAGTCGCAGCACCCACGTCCACCTGTGCCGAGATACTTAATCCTCTCAATGAGTGATGCTAGCGATTTTGCTATTTATGCCTGCATGTTCTTCTTTCAAGCCAAGCCTGCAATGATCTGGTGAATCACTGTAGAGCTCGCATTATAGATCATGTGCATTCTCCGCAATGGACTGCTTTGGAAGTCCCCCTCACCCCCCTGTTTGTCCCGAATATTTTGAGCTCATCCTCCTGTGTTTGTAGAATTTAAACTGAAGGGACCAATCTACTTAAAGGCGTCCCAAAACAAGTCTAGAGTTCACCTTGGCACTTGAGAGAGGAGTGCGGATTTGTGTCTCAACGTTCACTTTTAAGTGGTTGTATCCGTCGTTTCTTGAGGACAGGAGGGTACCAATTGTCGAGCTTCCACCTTGAATCCAAATTCTCCACACTCTAGTAAGTGACGAAGACATCATGGCATTTGGAGAAGATTCGTCAAGCGCGCAAGTTTTGTACCAGCTCAGTTGGGATGGTAAACTTGAGCACCCCCACATGATCGAGGTCCATTATCCCCCCGACCAAGGCGGCCTGCGTTTGAGAGGTTTGTGCATGCTCTCACCTCGGAGGTTTGTGTGAGACGTGAGCAGCTAGGGAGAGCCTAGTGGGTTTGATTGCTTTGACATGTAGTGATTCCAGGATTCACAGGGCTGTTTGAAGCTTCAAATTCTGTGCAATGCGTGGTCCACTGCATTGATGCACTTCTAAGGGATCCAGTTTCAGAATTCTGAGCCTTGTCTTCCTTTGCAGATGTGAAGAAGCGACTTACCACGCTTCGAGGGCACGGCATCAACGACTCGTTTTCCTGGTCCTATAAGAGGTTTGTTTTCAGTAAATTATCTCTTTCGCGAAGGCTCTGCATTGAAACAGCTCAGAGGTATTCAAGTGAAATTTACGTGAGTAGTCTCACATTCCGCGATAGACGCTGACTGTAAGCGATCTGCTTTCATTGTGCAGAAACTACAAGAATGAATTTATCTGGAACGATCTGTGTGATGACGATGTGATACATCCCCTTCGCGGCTCTGGAGAGTACGTTTTGAGAGCTTCAGAATTGTTTGACACCTTCGCAAGTAAGTTGTCCTAACCCTTGAAATCTAAATGTTAAAGATGACCCCCGGATGCCCGTGTGCACTTCCGCGTTACCAGCCTGCTGTTGAGCTGTTTTGTGAGCAATTTATGTACTTCAATCAAGAGACTTGTTAATTAAACCTTGACTAACCATCTGTTGTGGCAACGAAATGCAGACAAGCCATGGGAGCATCTAAGCAAACACTCGACTGAACGAATGCAAAGCTCTCGAACAATGTCTGTCGACAATGTCACTTTACAGCAAGGCTTGATTAATGTTAAATTGCATTCAGGAGCCCTTGCCCGTGAAGACGACCAACTCAGTGGGGAGAAATTGTGCTGCTCGGGTCGAAGGTCATGCATAAATTTGGAGGACTGTAGCTCGAAAGGTGTTGCGATTGACATTCCCAAGAACCTGCAGAATCTGTCGGTGGACCAAGAAACAATCGATGTGGAGAAGTCGGACTTCTGCTTATCATCCTCTGATAACGAAGTCTCTCCTCGTCTCAAAATGGCCGCCGACTGCATCACACCTGTAAAAGACGTTGGGCTGGTTGTGATGGCAAGGTCGACAACAGTGCATGGTCTTCACACCCCTGCACCGAGATCTCTCACCTCGCCGACGGAACCACCCTTCTCTCCCGGTAGCACGAAGAGAATGTGGAAGAAAGAAATTAGGAAGAGTCTCTTTCGAACTTCGAGAAACTCGTCAAATGTGAACCCTGTCTTAAGTGGCGAAAATGCTGCCTTGGATGTGGATGTTCCACCAATCACTCAAAGCACACAAGAAGATGTATCATTCTGGAGGGACGGCCGATCAAAAAGCGCGAGCCCCTCAAGTCTCAATGAACTGAAAGAGGTGCAGAACGAGAAAGAGAAAGAGGCCGAACACTCCACCTCCCAATTGATCAGATTACTCTGGGCTCGGTGGACCGGAGGAAGCAGCAAGGGTAAGCGAACTCCTCAAAGCACATGTGAAGATCCACTCCCAAAGAATCCTGAAGCCAAGCAAATGCCACGGTCTCGCACCAAATCGCCCTGCAAGGAAATTAGATCGACAAACCACATTGCAGGATCCCTTCCAGTAACATGTCTATCTCCCGCAGTTGATAACAAGGCTCACGGTTCACTTGACAGGCAACAGATCCTACCGCAAGAGGAGTGTATGAATCGTTTGTCACCGATGGCTCTTCAGAGCTGCGAAGAGATTACAAGTCCAGTTACGGAAACTGACCACGACGGGGAAATCGGTGACATCAAGGCAATTGTGGAAGAACAGGCTTCAAATCAATTCCCTGAACCGGCAATTCAGCAGAATTTGAGAACGGAACAAGTTGTGCTGTCAGTGCAAATACCTGATTTGCACATTGACGCACTTGACAGTCCGACATCTGACACCCCGAGCGGCCCTGCAGGAGCTGACATCCCGAAACCTGCCATAGCTAGGTAATTCATCATCCGCATTCCAACAAGTCTTTCGTTCGACTGTTCAATGATTCTGCTTTTGTATTTTCGTATTAATTATAATTATGTTTTTTTTAAATTACTTTTTTTTGAATCCCATGTAAATTCGGGCACGATTTTCTTCAACTAAGGTCAATTGCATTCCTCTTCCCTTGTGTAGAGTGAAAACCAGCAACAGCCTTCCCAGGGTAAAGACAACCACATCACCGAAGCCTCTACCTCCGGGCTTTCATAAAGGCACTAACGACACAAAACCAGTACAGATCATCACTCCGAGAAGAACCCCTAGAACTTCTATTCCACTTACGTCTCCTCCTTCACTGGTGCGGTCTTTCAATAGGGATTCAGGTAGAAGCCTTAGCTCGATTGCCGCCATCGCTCTGTCGCCAGAAAATGATTCCGCTGCCTCCAACCCCTCGCCAGAGAATCCAATTGTGAAGAAGCGCATCAATTTCCGTGAAAGAGATGAGATGTAGGTCAACGTAACCAATGCACATGAAGGAGTGCACCTTGAATTCAATGGGGCATTTGCGTTCTGATTTGTTCTAGAGGGAGATGAACTTGTAGCATCGAGCTTTTGCTGTCGTGCTAAATCAATAGAAATACGTCTGGCTGCAGGCCTCTTATACCTGGATTGACAACTTTGGACTGGGAGAAAGCACTGCAAGAGGCTGTTACTGATTGCTTACCACCACCGAACTTCAGAGAAATCCTTCAGGAGTGCTCGTAAGTCTCCACAGCCCTAGTTGCAGTGGCCTAGTTTATTGGCTATTATCTGCTTCGCACGGATTTTAGGGCTAGAATTTTAGGGGGATTTGCTCAATTCTTGTTACGATCTATGATGTACATTCTGCTTTAGCAGAACAGGCACAGCGGTGTCAGCAGAAGTGGAAGCTCTCATCCATCCTACAGAATTTCTAACTGTCGAAATCCGCTGCGAGTGCAGGACTTGCGGGAGGACATTTAAGCCAGACTCGTTGCAGGTGCACATGAGAGGGTGCCATCCTCCACAATACGCACGAGCATTCTCTGCGCGGGCATCTCCGCACGTCGTCCGATCCCGAGCTTCGTAAATTTTTCCCGACTGCCGATTCATGGCGAAAATTTTCTGCGGACACTTCAAAATATCACAAGTGTGCGTCTAGGATTCACTAGCACGCAAGAGGGATTCTGTATATCTGTTTCCAGTAGGTTCTTACCGTCTGCAGAATTGTTGAAGACTTGTCATGGATGTAAGAATCCACGAACATCGCACCATTTGAGAGCTATTGTTACGAACCAACTCAGGCATTCTCCATCGTAATTGCAGTCTAGTTTCCAATCCTTGACAGTAGAGTTGTCACGATTTAGGGGTTTTGCGGCTCATCTCAAGGTTTTTTATTTGTCCCACATTTGGCCAATCAAGGTAGATGAATTTCACTAGTTTCTAGCCTTCCCTTCTTCGATTGCTGCGAGTGACGAGCAGTCGGGACACTGTAAAGACAAAGACCCTCAGACTCTTGTGAATAGTTCTTCCATCTAGATTCTTAATCTCTGAGAACTTGGACTGGATTGTATTTATCCTTTTAATTTAGCCTCTTCGTGCATCAGAGGTAGAATTTTTGAGCGCAAGACGAGTGTCGACCACTTGATCTGTCATGAAATGTGATACTCCCGAACCTCTTCAATAAACATCGACTGTGATTAGGAATCAGAAGTTTGAGCACAATCTCCGTGAGAACTCTTGAGCTCTTCTTCTGATGCAAAGGGTTTTAGGGTAACGACCCAGCGGAATGAGGTGTTTTCCACGCACACCAACCTCGGAAATTCTGTGCAACTAATTCGCAATCTCAATTGCGAAATCGACATATCATTGGCTGGATTGTTCGAAGCAGGAAATGAACTCCGGATCCATTGCCCCCACTTAGTTTTTGTGTACAATTGTTGTTGAAATGCATTTTCAAGGCATGCTTGGCATGGGTCGGCAACACCGACACCCCTCAAATTCAATCAAAATCCTTTTCTGAGTGCTTTATCTGCACGACTAGAAAATGGAACTTACTTGACTTCATGATTTTGAGGGGCGTGGTGGCATGGCATCTGCGATGCGTGGAACGGGGGTTCAAAACCCTCCATGTCCTCCGCTTTAGCAGAAGTATGTGGGCAGAATGAATGTATTACTCGACGTAGGTACTCTTTGCATCAGTATTACATACATGCGATCATATTGAAGATTTTTGTTGATCATGCTTTGCCTACAAATTCTTTAGTGAAGTGCAGCAATTTTTTCCTGAAATTCTGGATAATTTGTATCCAGAGAAAGCTTTGCTGCAGAAAATGCTTTCTTAATTATGGCTACTAGAGGTTTCAAAGATCTTGAATAATTCAAACAGTTATGTGAATTTTCAAATAACAGTGTTTTAATCCATGTAGTATTTTATTTTATTTTATTTTATTTTTGTTTGTTGAGAACAATGCCATTTAATAGTGGACGAGCTAAAAAATTCAAAAAGCAAAAAATAGATATGGAAGGTAAACTAATTTTTAGTCTTTAAAAAAATATAAAGAAAAAAAATAAAGAAGCATAAGATTGAAGTAACATCCAAGAGCATGCTACATTCAAAAGCACTATTTGAATCGTATCGAAAGGAGGTTTTAGAATATAAGGCTAGGAATGCACGGTTTTATCCACCATGTTTTCCGGTAGCTTCGTTCTGCATCTAGTCCATTTAATTTCGATCCAGATCTTTGTGCTTTTGTAATTACAGATAGGATGGAAACAGCCTTGCAGCTGTCGGCTCCACACGAGTCTATACAACGCTGCCTGAATCTTGCAACCCACATTACTTGCGGGCTTAATTAGCGCTGAGATTAGATGAACCGCCGCACAGCACTGCACAGCTCTGCACGATTCTCTGGTAGTGCATTCATCAAATCACAGAGCTTCATTCCTTAACCCCAGAGGATCCTCCCGTTTCATCTCAAATTGACACGCTCGTATACTTGATTTCTACAACCGATTTAACGCATGAGAAATTCTCACAGCTGAAATATGTAAAATCCATTACCCATACTCCTAAGCCGATTAATGCGGTGAAAATGTTTTGATTACCACCTCTCTGTGGTCTATTATTAACTCACAAAAGTTGTACGAATGATAATGGTGTGGTCTTGTGAAAAGACGCAAGTTGTCTTGAGATTTTCATCTTTCTGGGTTGTTAAGCTTCCCATTCATAATGTCCACGTAATTAAATTGGTGCCCAAGAACTGGTACCCCAAGCCAGAGATACATTTCCCGGCTTTCTTCTTCTTGTCTTCTTGCACTTGAAGGCGACGCTAAGTTACCTCCTGGTTTGAGAGGACAACTCGCACGACGAAGTTGTGCAAAGCCAGCCATTGCTTGCACTGACTGGGTCCTGAATCTAACTTGGATCTCATGATCAACAACAGACGAAGTATCAAATCTAGCGACAATCGAGATCCCTTTGCGGCTTTGAACACGGTAATCAACTAATGATCTTATACGATTTATCTCATCTCTGTGCGCCTCACCCCTTTCCTCATGTCAGTGCTGCGGAAGGCCTACATGCTTCGGATCTACGTCATACCTCAGTGACACAGATGAGGCGTACTCTTGCTGCAATTCAGTAAATTTCTTCGAATCTCCAGTGCGCACAACTTGGCTGCTTCTGAGCAAGCGTTACAGGGTGAATAACAGTCATCATTCGGTTGGATTTAAACACTTTCAAGCAGCATCTCATGACCTTACCATCCGGAAACGACTAAAATAGAAAGAGGCATTATCGAGTTTTTGGGGTTCTGAAATTAGAACTATCCCGGATATCTGGGCGCCGCAGGAGTGGCCACAGCGGGTTGAGGATGAAAAGAGCAAGATACCCTGCCTTGCTTTTTGCAGCTTTCCTCTTAATTTCACAACGAAAAGCTGAAGGAGACCTTCTAGAGGATGTGCAAGCTGATGCAGTAGTGGGTGGTGTAAATCAGTCTTCTACCGAGCTACGTCCACTGTTGCTACAACAAACGACCCTCTTCTAAAAGGTCCAAGTTTCGAAGGTCACAATTTGCATGATTGAGGGTCCAATCAAATTCTCCGGGATCGACAAAGGCTTGGGAGTCATAACGCGCACACACAACAAAAAAAACAAAAAAAAAAAAAAAAAAAAAAAAAAACTGTGGATAATCAAATATTTTGAATTTTTTCGAGGTGGTGCCAGACTACAGTTGAATTCCCTCTCTTATTCCCTTGAAGGAAGTCATCCATTGAAACTTATCACGATTCAAATGCATGTTGAATGCCAGTTGTCTTCCCAAATGTTGCAATCTTCTCATGAATTCGTGGGTAGAAAATCATCGATATCTCTCTCAAAACTCAACTTGCTCAAGTAGATTGCAAACCACCCCCCTTTCTCAACATAATCTCTTTCTCATTGCCAGAAAATATCGATGCAGATGTGCTCGTCACACTAATGTGGCCCAACTATGAATTAAGAGGAAGAATTTGAATGATCACTGCAGATTTGCAGCTCTGCAGTTCCAATTACCGGGAAGCAGCCAATCACTCTTCTTGCGAGCAAGACTCTCCCAGCAGTGCACTAGTCCGTTGATTTGTCAAGAACAGGGTAGAAATGTAAATCGGCAGACTGATTTGCATGTTCGGATGAAGTAAACGCACACACCTGTTCGAAAGGATGGGCAAAGTCGCAATCTTCAGTCCTCATGCAGGTTCGGATGTGCCTTTGGCACTACCACAGTGACAAGTCAGCCACTTCAACTTTCAAGGTAGTTGCCCCACGGTGCGCATGAATGTCGGGAGTGCACTTTAGTTGAAGCACATGTGCCGAAGGCGTTTATATTCGAGATCTGGCACTCTTAAGAGAATATTCACTCCCAAAGCAGCCATAATCAATTGGAACCAGGAGTTCAATTCAACGTCATCAGAAGTTTAACTGTAGCACCTGCCAGGTACCCCTGAGGCTACTTGATTTCAAGGTGACGATGTATGGCACCCTGGTTCGGAGGTCGTTGCTAAGAGGAGGGATTGGATTTTGCAGAGCTTGTTGAGAGGACTGGAGACTGACGTAGACGGGAGGTGCTGAGCAACATGCCCGATATATCTAGGACTCGATTGCATTCCAATGCGGGAGGTGCAATTACATTTGATCGTTCGTCATTGCAAAATGTCGCCGAGCCAGAGCTGGCGACTCCCTGGTCCACGGTCCAATTTTCTACAGTGTCGGAAAAGTTTGTCTTGCCGGAGCATCAGCGGCCCACAGCGAAGCATGACGAGTACAGCGATTTGGATATTCCAGTTATAAACTTGGCACCGTATTTCGAAGGTCCGGGGGCAGCTCTAGAGACGATAATCGCGCAGGTGAGAGATGCCTGCTTAAACTGGAAGTTCTTCCATATCATGAATCATGGCGTCGACGAGGCGCTTCTTTCTCGAATACAGCACCAGGCGTAGCAATTCTTTAAGCTGCCATATTCGGCGAAGATGAAAGTTGCGAAAAAGCCGGGGAAGTACTGGGGTATGGACACGCGACTGTTACGAAGGGCGACATTCGACCTTGGGCGGAATGTCTCTACTTCGTGAACGATGAATCCACGTCTGAAATGAGCCACGAGTTGACAACAACAGTGACTTCGTGTAAGTGTTTTTCTTCAATTTTGGCAAACTCTTTGGAATGACCACTTCGTCTTCGTCTGTGTGTGTGTTTGAGCATGTCTGCGCAGACCAGATTCCGTTTATCTGTGAAGTAATTTGGTCTGTGGACGTTGCCTGCAGAGATTCGTACAATGAATACACTGCCAAGATGCAGGAGCTGTCTGAACTCTTATTTCACATCATCATAACTGGCTTGGACGTTGATCCCACCCGTTTCGAACGGATCACGAAAAATTCTGGAGGGCTGTTTCGTTGGAATTAATATCCTGCTTGCCCTGAGCCGCACAAAACCTTAGGCCTGAAACCGCATACAGACTTTAACCTCGTGACCATCCTGCATACGGGCAATGTTGGCGGACTGCAAGTTGGGCGAGAGGGGAAATGGAGCGGGATCAGACCACGGCCCAATGCTCTGACTATTCTCGTCGGCGACACTCTCCAGGTGGGCAATCATCGCTGAAACTGCAACATGAAACCATCACATGCAGCTGGGTGCAGATAACTGAAACTATTTATGGTGAAATATCCTGATGTAATCCATTTATCTTTTTTTGAAATTCTGTGATAACTTGTTTCCTTGCAAATGCGAGATATGTGAGTCCGTTACACAGAGCGGTCGTGAACGCGACCGAGCCCCGGATCTCATTCGGGTACTTCTACATGCCATTGCCCACCACAGAAATCGTCGCGCATCCCGCGTTAGTGAACGAGAACAACCCGTCGAAGTATATCCCGTTCACGTTTGGTGCCTACACAAAGGCGAAACAGACGCAGCTCCTGAACACGCTGGAGCACTTCACCCGAAAGGACTCGTAGCCTGCAATCAGTCGATCTCGGCTATCGAGTCCCAGCTCAACCACATACTTCAACCATGAGACAAACGCAGCAACCATCAACGTTGGCAGGAAAAGGTTTCATGCATGTTTCTGTCTGGAGCTGAGTGAATCACTGCAACACCGTCAGAATTTCGCAAAACCTCCCGAGTGACGGCTCTGTGCAACCAGGTCGATGGAACATCGCTACTCTTTCTTCAGCAATGCTAGTTTGTGAATCAGCGATTAGAAGTCGCAACGTGGGGATTCACACGAGCAAAAGGACAAGGGATCGGATAACTTGCTGTAGATTGATGTTAACTCCACAAACGACCTGAGGAATGGGTGCTTGGCGGGGAGCGCTGTTTGAGTGAGACTGCTACGTCCCTTGAATTTGCCTTCATCCCTCCTCTTGCCCCACCTTTTCTTATTCCTGCTCTGCCCCACCTTTTCACTCTTCCACTTCTTGTCTTGTTTTTCTTCGACTTTTGATCTTTTTAACTCTGATCCCCACTTGTGATATTCAGCTTGAATGCAAATAATTGGTGTGTGTGTACATATTATTACTTGAAGTTCATGTGCCATTTAGCACATAAACAATCATAATAAAATGCTTAGATTCTATACAAAAAGCTCTTTCAACTATATTTGTCTTGAATTGCAGTAAGAACTTGTAGTGTTGAGTATATCAAAAGTATTAATAAAAACATATTTTTCTTATGTAATTTTTTGGTAATATATATATATATATATATATATATATAATCTTACAAAGATTAAAATTGTAAAAAATTATATAAAGGTTTTACTTATTTCTTCTAAATTATACTTATAAATAATTTATACTTATAAATTTAGTATTTTAATAGGATTTTAGGATACAATATATTAGTAATAATATTTTTATTTTTATTATTATTAAGAAAAATAACTTTATTACACTTTTGAGATCCATATCAAGATAAAGCTTCATATAATTGGTTACAGATAAGTATTAAAGTTAAAAGGTTTGTTTGTACATTTTGTAATAATTTTGTAATATCTAACAAAACTTGCACATTTAATATATTTGAATGCTATCAAATGTAATACCTACCTCCAATAGTATTACTAAGTAGTGAAAAGACAAATATAATTATCTTATGGACAAAGGTAAATGTAGATTCATACAAAATTTATCATATTAATATTTAGATTTATATCAAGAAGAAGACTTTTTATAAAATAGGATCAAAATCAAACTCTAAGGTACAAAAATAAAGACCTATGGCAAATAGAGGGTATTATTGAAGATTAAAGTGAGAAGTTAAAGAGTGATTTTTAAGAGTGTTTGAAAAACATAAAGTAATTAAGATTGTAATTCAAAAAGTCTTTCAATAATGTAGTAAAAAAAAAGATTTTATTTGCACCACAAACTTTAAGGCAATAAAGATTAGTGTGATTTTTAAAAATATTTTTAAAAATCTAACTTTGATCTATAATTCAATTTTTGTGAAAATATAGATGAGCTAGTAATAAAATTAATATTTAATTTTTGTGTTGTTTTAATGGTATAATTAAAAGATATTAGATTGCAAATATAAAAGAATTTCAAAATTAGCAAAATTGAAGTCAATATTTAATTCTTACATATTTAAAGATTTGAACGTTGAATAAAATAAAAGCCATATACTAAATTTAAATAAAGATTAATAATTAAATTATATGCTGTTACTTTTAAATTTTTTCATCAAACTTAAATTTGTTAATGAAGTTTTATCAATAAAGATTTTATTGTATTATTTATTAATTTATATGTTTGATCTTTTTCAAAACTTATGAATTTGTAGATAACTTATAAAGCAGGAATAAGCAAATTTTGAATAAAATCTAATAGTCCAATTAAAAATTAATACCTATTAAAATTTACTAATTAGAAATTAAGATAAGCTTAGATTTTCTTTGGAATTTATTATTTATTATTTTTTGAATTTTTAGAATTTAGGATGTATAATTTGATAAGGTTTTAAAAATGAGATTTTAATAAAACTTATAATTAGATTTAGAATTATTATTTTAAATAAGATTAAGATTTGATAGCATTAAAAAATCAAGAGTATACTTTCATTCAAATTAATGACTTCTACAACAAAAATCCTAGTGTCTTATTGGACAAATAATATTCTTCTTGATACCACACTAATTTGCAAGACATTCTAATTTATTTTAATGCCACCTTAAATCTAACACTTCTTCCATTTCACATTCTTGGTTGTTACTTATTCCAATAGAAGATGGTAGTAATGGTTTTCTTTCCAATTCATTGATTGTAGTATAAGAATGATAAAAAAAAAATGGAATATAAGATAAATGTTGATTAATTGTAGTAGTGGCAATTCATATGTAATTAGATTAATCTATTTTTAAATCATAAAAGAACTAAGCTTTTAATAATTCAACTTATAATAAGATTTGTTAGAATTAATATTATGACAAAGTAATCATATTTTATAACTACCTTTAAAAAAAAGTTATATTTTTAAAAAAATATTTGCATTGGCTTTAAATATGGAGTATTTGCCTAAGAATAAGAGTCACAGGATACTATTGCTTAAATTTCAATTTTTTTGATCTTCTAAAATATATGAATATCTTTTATAATAGTAAAAATTATCTTTGAAATCAAATTTATTAAAATCATTACAAAGGTTGTTTTTAACATCTAAAATAAAAGAGTTTGTTAATATACTTGAACAAATTTCATCAAGAAAAATAGTTTTAATTGGAATTGTTGACTTGATAGCTTAAAGATGTAGCTTTTTAGTTTTAAAAGAATAATCAATTGTTAATCATATGAAATATCTCCTTCTTTTGGTGCAAGATAAGGATGTCTAAATAATACATCTAATAAATCTTATTTTTTTTTTGAAATGATAGATAATATTAAATAAAAATTAAAATAAAGACATATTTTAATATATTTAGTAATGATTTAAAATATGTATTAATAGAACATATTGAAGATTCTTATAATTAATATTAATTATAAATAAATTAAAAGTTTTTTTAAAATATAAATATTATTCTTGAAAAAAATCTATAATATAAAAATTATTTATTATAAAACTTATAATTATTTTTGACTATTGAGATTTTTTTAAATAAAAAGTAATAGAATTAAATCTATCATCTTCATCTAATCTACATTAAATTTTATACCTAATACAAAGTTTGATATAGTTATTTTTGTAAAAAATGGCTTGGAATAATTTAAATGGCATAAAATAGGCATTAGAGTGAAAATTACTTTCAAACCTTAAAATGCTACTTTTGCATGCTTACTCTATTCCAATTTGTCTTTGCAAGTTAATCATATAAGTAGATCATAATTTTAAATTATAAATTTTAAAAATCATTAAATATTATGTATGATTCTTAAACTAGTTCAATCTATAATAGTCTATACATAGTTTAAATCTATTTGTAAATTGTGATTTGATATGATATATCTCAAAAATTCTACTTATATTATAAAATATATGTGTATATATATATATATATATATATATATATATATATATATATATAATTTTGGTATAAAATTATATATTTTTAAATTCTTTGTAGTATAAGATAAATATATTATTTATGTTCCTCTATATTCTTGGAATAGATAAAAATATTATCTAAATAATAAATAAAAAAATTATCTAAAAATTTACAAAATAAATCATTAATGTAGGATTATAATGCAACTTGACCATTTGTAAGTCCAAAAAGAATAATCTTATATTCAAAATGGCCATACTTAGTTTAGAATAGAATCTTTCATTCATTTCCTTCTTTTATATATATTAGATTGTGAGATCCTATCACGGATATAAAATATAGACTTGAAGTCTAAACAAGAAGTTCAAGAAGAATTGGCAGGAACTGGATTAATGTCACGGACACAGAATATAGACTTGAAGTCTAAACAAGAAGTTCAAGAAGAACTGGCAAGAACTGGATTAATCAGATGAGTACAAAAATAACACCAGAGAGGTGAGCTAGAGCTCCAAGAGATGTGTTGTCGAGACTGAAGAACTCTTCAGCCTCGACTCCAATATATACTCCTACTTAGGAAGCTTCTTAAGTAGCTTTTTCCAACTAGGGAGCTTCTCAAGCAACTTCCACCAACTAGGACGCTTCTCAAGTAACTTCTACTAACTAAGAAGCTTTTAGAAGGCTCTGGAAGGTTCTAGAGAGTTCTAGAAAACTTCTAGAATGTTCTAGAAGGTTCTAACAAATATGTCCTTGATATCACCTCCTCCTCTAGCTTTGAGGTCTCCGAGAAGCCATTTGAGATGTATACTTACAAACGTAAGAAATCAAAAATTTGTCGCATAGTCTCTGCAATATACTCCAGCTGTCGTTCACGAGGCAGATGATTCATGGGTCTTTGTAGCCACCGATAATGACCAATACCTTCCACCTGAGACCATGCTTAAACTTCTGTATCTTCATTGTAGAAACGACCTAAAAATATCGCTTCGCCACTACTTGCAAGAGCTTGTTCAACTTCAAAGATAATTACTAGTGACCTACTGCTTGGTATTCTTCGACGTCTTCTTGGCTCTTCTAATTCTTTATCTTAAGGTCGACGTCGTGAGCTACTCGATTGAGATGGTACGACTAGTAAAGTATCTGCATTCTCACTAGCCATATCTAAATATACCTTGATATTAGTTATTTTGATATTACAAAATACAACAAGTTATATTTTGATGAGACCTGGATTCTTTTTCTATTTATTTCTCTAGAGAAGACTTCATCTTCATGCTTCATTAATGACTAGCTTTTGGTTTATTAGGATATCATCGATGGAATTTCCATACCTTTCGTGATGCATTGGCAATATTTTTGGCCGATTCCCATGTTCTTTCATTAATATCGTAGCCGCTCTAATGCACAAAGTACTCTAATTTATTCCATCTTTGCCGTGAATCTAATATCCTTTCCACCTCATATTCTTCATTGTTTTCAATTTCTATACTAAGTGGCGGACATTACACTCTTCCTAGAAAAGACGATTCCCAATAAGGCTCTAACAGAGAAACATGAAAGACAGGGTGTACCTTCATAGCAGCTGGTAACTCTAAGCGGTACGCCACAGGATTGATCTGCTTCTGGATAACAAATGGTCCCAATTTCTAATAGTCCAACTTATCACATGGCTACTTGGTCTTGATATTCCTTCGAAGCAACCATATTTTATCTCCAATCTTGAAATTAGGTGCCTGATTTCAAAATTTATCTATGGATGCTTTGTAAGACTCTTGGGCAATTTGCAATTGAAGCTTCAATGTGGTTTGAAGCTCCGGTAGCTACTGCACCAATCCTTCAGTTACTGGGTTGTTATTCGCTGATGGACTCAATAGATCAAGCTTTAGATGGTACCCATAGTTGAAAAAGAATAGTGTTTTTTGAGTCAATCCATGAAGGGTGTTGTTATATGCAAACTCGGCTAGCGATAGATATGCACTCCAATCATCTTGCTGATAGTTGATGCTGCATCATAAATATTGTTCCAAAACTTGATTCATCCGTTCCGTTTAGCCGTCAGTTTGAGGATGGAATGCCGAAGAAAGCTTCATGTCCACCTTCAATATTTTAAAAAAAGATCTCCAGTACTTTGATACAAATTGGGTTCCTCAATCCAACACGATATCATCTGGTAGACCATGATATCGATACACATTATCAAGGAAGAGCCTTGTTGTATCTTCGCTTAATAATGTCTTCTTGCAAGGGATAAAATGTGCCATCTTCGTAAGTCGATCCACCACAACAAAGATGCTGTCAAATGAATTCGATGGCGACAGATCTGTAATAAAGTCCATGGAAACTGAAGACCATGGACGACACGGAATGGGCAATGGCTGTAGAAGTCCATAAGGGCGATGTCGAGGGTTCTTGGATCTTGAACAAATGTCACAAGAAAGGATAAAATCCTTCACATCTTTCTACATTTGGGGCCACTAGAAATCTTGGGAAATGAGTTCCAAGGTCTTGTTGAATCCGAAATGTCCCGCAGCTGAAAAGTCATGACGAGATTGAAGGACTCGAAGTTGTGTTGGCTCTTAAGGGATATACAGTCGCTCCTCAAAGTATAAGAGATCTCCTTCAACCTTGAACTTGTCATCATTGATATGCTGCTTAACATCAAGGACTATTGAATCTTCAATGGTCGCAATACGTATCTGGTTGAGAAAGTCAGCATCAATTGGTACCACAGCAGCACAAATCTTGAATTGCTCTGGCTTTAATAATATCGTACACTGTTGATCAAACGCTGCTTCTCCAATCTTCGGCCCAAGATATGATCTTCTTGATAAGGCATCGGATAGTCCTTGTTGCTTTCCAGGCCGATAAGTAATAACGAAATCAAATCTAGATAGCGACATATTCCATCGAACTTCACTACGGTTTAGAACCCGAGCAGATATGAAATATTCTAGATTCTTGTGATCCGTATATACAGTCACCAGATGCGCAGCTCCTTCGAAGAAATGACGCCATTCTTGGAAAGAATCTATTATAGCAAGGAGTTCCTTATCATGAATCTCGTAGTTGATCTTAGCCGCAAAAAACTTTCCTGAATAGAATGCAATCGGATGAAACTTATTGTCGATGTCCATCTGTGAAAGTACGGCTCCTAAAGCAAAATCCAAAGCATTGGTTTCTAAATAGAAAGCCTTTGCAAAGTTTGAATGTACCAAGATTGGAGTCGTAATAAATGCCATTTTAAGATTTTGAAATGCTTTTTCCGCTAGAGGTCTCCATTCCAGCTTATCCTTACATGTTAATCGAGTGAGTGGAGCAGCAACTTCAGAATAATTCTTGATGAAGATCCGATAGAAATTAGCAAAGCCGAGAAAACATTGTACATCTCTAATCGTCTTTAGAACTTTTCCAGGACACAATTGCTTCCACCTTCTTGGGATCCATCTTCAAGCCTTCCGTAGTCATAACAAATCCTAAAAACTCCATCTCAGTTTGGTGAAATAAGCACTTCTCCAACTTGGCGTAGAATCTTCACTCGTGTAATTTTTTAAGTACCAAATGAACGTGCTTCTTATGTTTTTTTTTATTCTCAAAAAATATCAAGATATCATCCAGATAAATGACAACAAAATCATCTAGATATTCTCAAAAAATATTGTTCATCATGTGTTGGAAAACCGCCGGAGCATTGGTAAGACCAAATGGCATGACATTATATTCAAAATGACCATACCTTGTATGAAAAGCTGTCTTCCATTCATCTCCTTCTTTGATTCGCACAAGGTTGTAAGCTCCCCTTAGATCAATCTTTGTAAAGATCTTTGCACGTCCAAGTTGTTCCAGAAGATTAGAGATCAAAAGTAATGGATAGCAATTCTTCTTTGTTATCTTGTTGAGACCTCAATAGTCCACGCACATTTGTAGTGAGCCATCCTTCTTCTTCACAAATAAGATTGGTGCCCCAGTTGGCGATTTTGAATGACAAATGAAGTTCTTGGCTAGGTTCTCGTCAATGTATTTCTGCAACTCAACCAATTCCGTCTGCGATAGGTTGTAGATTGGGCCAAAAGGCGGTTGTGCTCCTTCTTGCAATTCTATGGCACAATCATATGGTCGATGTTTTGGTAGCATGTCGACATTTTTCTTTTAGAATACGTCTTGAAAATCCTTGTATTGCTGCGGTATTCCTGGTGTTGAAATCTGCTCTCCACTAGTTGGAGCCACATAAATGACCAATGGTGTGCCTTCCTTGCACGATCTTACAAACGTTCTTGCTCCAATGAACAAGGATTTTTTGGTTTGGGGTCTTCTTCCAAGCTTGTCCTCATGTTGTTCTATGAGAGAAATGTTATCCTCCACAACCTCCAATCTATGGATGGATTATATTTTTCCAACCAAGAAAGACCAAGAATAATAGGATTTGACGGGGTGCTAATAATATTAAAAATAATATAACTATTGTGGTCTTTAAATGTCACTTCTACAGGTTCTGATTCATGGGTGACACTGCCAGATAATAAAGGTCGTCCATCTATTACTTCTACGTGAACATGTTCGAATTTTTGTACTAGGAGAATTTTAATACGCTTAGCAAATTCTTGATCTAAGAAACAAGTAAATGCTCCTGAATCTAATAAGGCTAAGGTTTTTAGTTTTTCAGGACCAAAAGACAAAGGAATTGTAAAACAATGGGCAAGTTGAGTAGAAAGAGAGGAACCTGGTTTTGATTTGTCCAGCCGCACGGTTCCTATTGTGGCTGGGCATCCTTGTTTTTCTGAACAAACGCACCTCTATTCTTGATGCTGCATCCATTTTGCTTCTTCGGACAGTTTCCAGCTCTGTGGCCTTCTCCACCGCAATAAAAGCACAAATCTTTCTCCATACGCTGCTTCTTTTCTTCTGGAGTAAGGAATTTGACACGTACCGCATCAATCTGCATGTCTTTTGTCTCCGCTTGTGAATTTAGGCTACTTGCCGATATAATTGCACCGTGATGACTTATATATTGTCTAGAGCGTTGGTCTTGGCGACGTTGAAATAAGCGGTTATCGTACTTCAGGCATGCCAATTGCAAGGTTCCTATCACAATTAAATATCTTTTTTTCTAATTTTTAATATTTAAGTTTATACTTAGATCTTAAATCTATTGAATTTGATGCAACAAATTTATATATTATGATTTTATTTTTTAGAATATTAATATAGATTTTTATAATATTTTTTGTTTTTTTTGTTTTTTTATTTTTTTTAATATTAAATATTTGAATTAAATTATATCAATGTGGCATAGATTTTATTCTTAATGAATGATTTTTTATATTCCTAGAAATTATTGTCATTGCTTGATTTGTCCTTTTCCAACCAAATCTTTGCCTTTAATGCCTTTTAAAGAATCAATTATTCCATATAATTGCCTAATAAAAAATTAGTCTAATAATTCTGTTTTAGATGTTGTCAAAAATAGATCTTTGATATTATCTTATAAGCTATATTAAAATTGATTAATAAAAGTCTTATTATTCTAATTTATATTATAAATAATTTATTAAAATTTTAAAATATAATAAAAATTAAATATGATTCTTATTGTAAAGATTTGAGTTTTATTTTTGTTATTTTTTTTATTACTTTTGGCAAATTTAGCCATAAATACTTTCAAAAATAAATTCAAATCATGCAAAATTATAAATCTTTTTCTATCAAAGATACAAACCAAGAAAGAATGTTTTAAAATAAAAATAAGCCTATTAATCTTATTTATATGATACAATTAGAATATTGAAAAGAATATAATTATAAGAAGAATTAGACCTATTGTAAAAATCTTCAAAAATTTTATCTTATTTTATTAAATTTTATAATCTTAATCTCCTATATAATTAAATTTTTTTTTAGGCACAACAATATCTTATGTAAAGTAGTATAATCCACTCACTTCCAAAAAATAAAATAAAATAAAGTAAATAGTCATGATTGAGAATAGCCTTATTTTTGTCTTCATATATACTAGCTAGCAAGAAGGTTTTGTAGAAGCTTTTTAAGGATCACATGGCTTAAGGCCTAAGCTTTAAATTGTAGGTCGCTTCTAATACAACTTTCCAAAAGTAAGTAATTTATATGACAAGTTTCAATAGTCATGTGATATATTTATAGAATAGAATTATAAGAATAGAGTCATAAGAATTTGAAATTGAAAGATTTATAATAAAATTTATTGAAACAAATGATCAAGATTGCTCTAAAATAGGTAGAGGTTAAAGAAGTCCTTAGGATTGATGATATGGAGTCTTTGCTTAAGAACAAGTGTTACAAAATTAAACAAATACTTTAAGAGCAATTTATATTTAAAGCCACCAAAAATATCTTAAAATAAGCTCCAAAATTTTATTATTTCTAAAATATCATGTTACTAGAAAGTCATATTATGCATGTAATTGTACTTAATCTTTTGGAATATTTAAATATCTTTTATAATAAAGAAGATTATTCTTGAATTCAAATTTGTTAGAGTCATTAAAAAGATTATTTCTAATATTAAAAATAAGAAGATATATTAATGTATTTGAATAAATTTCATCAAAAAATTAATATTAATTAAAAGTATTGATTTAATAGCTCAAAGATATAATTGCTTTGATTTACTTTTGCATGTTTATTGTGTAAGTAGGCCTATAACTTGAGAGAAGTTATTGATAAATACTTGATAATAATTTTTCAATCTTAAAAATCATTAGGCATCATATATTATTTTTGAAATTGTCTAATTTATGATAGTTTGTATCTTAGAATCCATTTGTAAACCATCATTTGAAATAAAATATCTCAAAAAATCTATTGGAATTGTATAATATACATATTTTTCTATTTTAATATATAATCATGAATCTCTAAATTTTTGTAATACAAGACAAATATATTATTCATATTCCTTTAAATTTTTGGAATAAATAATTATTTTTTAAAAATAAGATATAATAAAATTATCTAAAAAAATTATATAATATATTATTTATCAAATATTAGAAAGTAGCAACAATATTTATAAGTCCAAAAGATATAAAAGTATATTCAAAATATTTAATAGGAATTAAAGATTTTATTATTTTATCCATTATAAAGAATGTGTATATATTCCAAAAGATCAAGTACAATTGGATGTACTTGAAGTATGACATGATTTGTCAACAACATAATATTTTAAATATAATAAAATCTTAGAACTAATTTCAAGAGATTTTTAATAGTCTCCATTATAGAAATTATTAAAAAAAAAATTTAATCATGTAACACTTATTCTTTAGCAAAGATTCTACATCATTAATCTTATGGACTTCTTCAACTTCTATTTATTTTAAAAAAATCTTAGTCATTTATTTCAATAAACTTTATTATAAATCTTTCAATCTTAGATTTTTACAAGTTTATTTTGTGATGGTAGATTATCTAGCCAAAATCTTCTAAAATCTTCTAAAATATTCTTAGAAGGTTCAATAGGACATAGGCCTTGTAGTATAAATAAGAGACAAGACTGAGGTGCTCTTCAATCTTGCTAACACAAGTCTTAGAGAAATCCAAAGTATTGCCTTGTTTCTTGATATCAATCCAGTCTCTTCTTCTAATCAATGATCTAGTTTTTTGTTCTTGTCCATCCAATTCTTTGTTCTTGAAATTATTCTAATTTTGTAATTTTTTTGTTGTTTCTTTGCTAATCTACTATCTTGCATCTTTGGCAGTTTGACAAGATTGTCTAAATAATCATATTAGAGCTTTGATCTCTTGATAGAGAGTGGATTATCCCTCTTCTTGAAGATACTATTGCATTCTAGAAGAATGCAGATTATCCTCTTCTAGATTAATATGCTTACTTGTTGCAGTTTAATCTTTCTTTGGAGAAAGTGGATTATCCTTTTTTTGGGATATATCACTCTATTTTCGAAGTTACAAATTATCCTCCTATAAATAAATATTTTTTAAAAATATTTTTTTTCAATATAAAAAATACTACACTAATAGTCTGTTGATTTTTTTTTTGTCAATATGGAAGTAGATCAAGTCATGGGAGGTGCATCCTTACAAACAGAGAATAGAGTGGTAACTCTTGCAAATCTTTAAACTCTTTTGGATATTGTATGAGAAGAAATGGCATTCCTTTGCAATCCAAAAAATAAAAACCGCAAATAGAATAAGTATCTAAAGAAATTAAGTGAGAGATTTATAGTTTGCAATAAGAGATTATACAATTGAGGAAAGCAGGTGAAAGACAAGCTATACAAGTAACCTCTCTAAAAGTTTTAAGGATTGTTATGAAAGAGCCAAAGGCTAATATGTCTAATAAATTTCATAGAACAAGATCTAATTTTCAAAGGCTTGTGCAACAAGTATGACTTTATTTACAACTACATCCTTCTCATTATCTGGATGGATTCACTCAAGTTGCTTTTGTAGGCACTTTTTTATTAGGAAGTGCTCGATTATGATTTGTTCTATTCTTGAAAAAAAAATTTAAATCTTATATAATTTATAGGCTTTTATGAAAAGATTTACTATTGTATTTGGAGATAGTGATTGGAAGAGGGTGGCAGAAAGGAAGTTTCAAAATCTATGACAAGCACAATGTTTAGCTGCAGTTTATCCCACATAATTTCAACAACTTATTTGTGATCTTGATTGAAATGATAAGGCTTTTATGACTCAATTCCGTTATGGCCTAAAAAATAATGTGAAGAATTTATTGATCACAATGTATAGAGTGGAAAGTTTAGAAGAACTTATATCTCAAGCTATTACTTGTGACAATTGCTTATTTGAGTTATGATAAGAGAGGGGATTAATTTTCAGCAATATCTATCAAGATATGTTTGTTACATCCTCAAGAGTATTAGAGAAGATATTAATATATTATGAACCTATACAAATTGATACAACTTAATTCAAGCCATTAACACCAACAAAAAAGATTAGATGTCGGCAAGAGAATCTATATCTATATTGTAGAAGACCTAATGATAAGGCATCAAAGTGTCCAAATAAGTCTAAAAAATTCAAGGTACAAGGTATAACATCTGAATTAGAGAGGTCAAAAAATAAAGACATCTAGCCATAGTAGAGACCTTACGATTAGACACCCTCAAATCTAAAGTACCAAAAAAAGATCTCTTCCTACTTTTGGATCCAACATCTTGTTTTATATTTTTTGTACATATAAAAATCTTAAAATAAGTAATTTTTATTAAAATTCTTTTAAATATTAGAGCCTCAGCATACTTTATGGATTAAGATTTTACAACCAAGCACAACTTAGTACTTGTAAAGAAGATCCATCCTGCACCCATTCAAGTCATTGATAGACAAAACCTTACATCTAGAGATATTATTGAAGAAATCCAACTATTAGAAGTGATACTAGGAGATCAAGTATCACGCATTGTCTTTAATATCATTTGATGTCTAATAAATCTTATTGTCATTAGACTCCTTTGGTTTGAATTATACAATCCTCATATTGATTGAAGTTTGTGAAAGATTTTTTTAAGATCCAAATATCAAAAGAAGAAACGAGGTATTACTTCATTTCTTGGAACTAAAGTATTTATGCACGCAATAAAAAGAGGGGTTACATTTGCTTTGTATGCTATCTTGATGAAAGATCCAATGGAACAACTAAAGCAAGATATTCTTAATCAATAATGTGACCTTATAGATGTATTTGAAAAAAAGAAAGTAAATATATTACTAGAACACTGTCCTTATGATTATGCAATCAAGTTACAAGATAGAGCTCAACCTCCATTTGGTCCAATTTATAATCTCTTACAAATGGAACTTACAGCCTTACGAATATATTGATGAAAATCTAGCCAAAAATTTTATTAGACATTTAAAATCACCTATGCGAGCTTCTATTTGGTTTGTAAAGAAGAAAGATGGTTCTTTATATATATGTGTTAACTATCGAGGTTTAAACAAGGTAATTATAAAAAATCATTATCCATTACGATTAATCTCAAGATTATTGGAACAATTAGGACAACTAAAAATCTTTACAAAGATTGATTAGAGAAGCACTTATAATCTAGTTAGGATTAAAGAAGGAGATCAATGGAAGATAATATTTTGTACAAGGTATGGACATTTCGAGTATAATGTTATGCCTTTTGGACTTACAAATGTACCCGCAGTCTTTCAACATATGATGAATGATATCTTACGAGAATACTTAAATGACTTTGTAATCATCTATTTGGACAATATCTTGATCTTCTCTAAAAACAAACAAGAATATGAATATCAAGTACATATGATATTGGAGAAACTACAAGAAAGTAGATTGTATGCCAAATTAGAAAAGTGCTCTTTCCATCAACCATCAATCAAATTTTTAGGATATATATTGTTTTTAAAAATGGAATTTCCACGGATCCAAAGAAGATATAAATTATTATAAAGTAGAAACAATTGTCATCAATTAAAGATGTATAATATTTCTTGGAATTTGCAAATTTTTACTAAATCTTCATTAAGGATTATTCTAAGATTGCGGTTCCATTAACATGACTTATAAACAAGGAAAAATTTATTTGAGATGACAAGGCTGAAGAAACATTCAAGAAGCTAAAAAAATCCTTTACTTCAATCCCTATACTTATAAATATAAATCCAATAAAATCATTCATTTGTCACGGACATAAGATTTATTCCAATAAATTATCTAAGTAATAATAGACCAATGGAAGTAGGTAAAATAAGTTGATTTGATAATATCTGATAGAAAAGCTTCCTAGAAGCTTCATAGATGTGAAATCACCTTTATACATGTCTATAGGTGATTGGTAGGTTAAAAACTTGGTCAACAAGGTAGCCACATGGCGCACATGTTGGTAGCTTGTAGAACAAGCTAGCCATGTGTCACACATTTTGATAGCTTGTAGAACAAGCCAAGTACGTGGCGCACATGTGAGAAACTTGTCGTGCAAGTTTGACACGTGTCTTGCAAATTAGACACATGTATGAGATCCTATAGAATACCGCCACGTAGCTCTTAATTAGATAGTATTTATAGAGGGAAGAGTGAAGCCCTCTTCACTCTTGTCAACTCCTTTCTTGATCCTAGTCTAGTTTCAAGAGTCCTCATGTTTCCAGTCTTTGGTAATAGCCATTCCAATTTTCTTTTGAATATACATATTTTCTTATTTCATTTTGTGACTTTACTTTGACACAATTTTCATTAGATTATACACCTTTTTCTAGTTCATGTCCTTGACAGATTGACAAGAGTACACTTATAATATTATAGCTTTGTCTTCTCTAGATTTTAAGAGTGGATTACCCCTTTTTTTTCTTGATAAGACACAAGCATTTTAGAAGTTGTGGATTACCCTCTTCTAAACTGATATTATTCCTAGTGTTTTCTTTGTTCTTCCTATTACTTATCTCGAGTAGTGTTATATATTTTTTGAAGTGTTATCATAGCCGAGCTTGCCAAAATGAAGAGTGCAATGGCACAAATGCAAGAGCAAATGAGAGAATTGATGCTTGCAATACATCAACTCACTGTACCTCCACAAGGAGCAACAAGGTTACCAAATAATGAAGATATAGATATGGTTGGAGCTGCTTCAACATCTACACCAAGCCATATAATTCCTCCTACATTAGAAATTGTCCAAGCATCAGAGAACCAAAAATTGGTCTACCTGAGAAGTTTGATGGCATAAGATCCAAGTTTCGAGGATTCATCAACCAAGTCCAACTGGTGATTGAATTGCAACCGCAAAGTTTTCCAACTCCAGGATCACAAGTCAGATTTATTGGTACACTACTTTCAGGTTCTGCCTTATCTTGGTTTTCATCTTTTTTGGAATGATGTGATCCAATATTGAATAATTTAAAAGCTTTCTTAGCAGAATTTTGATCTATGTATGGAGAACATGATGCAACTCGTGTTGCAACCAACAAGCTTCGTATGCTACAACAAGGCAATTGATCAGTGACATTATATGCTTCACAATTTTGACAACTAACAATCGATATCAAGTGGGATGATGGTGCACTCATCAGTCAGTTTCACTACGGATTACAATATGAAGTGAAGAAATTGATGTTGAACTTACCCGATACTCAAATATTGAGTCAAGCAATAGACTTTGTGGTGAAGTGTGATAATCGGCTTTTTGAATTTCGATTTGAAAGTTGTACAAGGGAACCTCAGCGACATTATAATTCAGTGGCAACACCAATGACTTCTCAATATGTACCTTTAGAAGTCAAGGACATGCAAATTGATGCTATATGTTTCAAACCGCTTATTGAATAAGAAAAGATTCGACGTTGTCAAGAAGGATTATGCTTGTATTGTGGAGAACCTAAACACAGTGCTCAAAATTATCCAAAGAAGCGATGCAACCATAAGATGAGGAGTACAACTGTCAAAGAAGATAATATGTCGGAAAACGAGTTTGTCCAGCCACAATAAGGACTGTGCAGTTGGGATCTTGTACAATTTCTAATGCAGGTCCTATCCTCTCTTCACAACCATCTCTTTATTTTATAATAGATGTGTATTTAGGACCTAATAATTACAAAGCCTGTGCTTTAATAGATTCGGGAGCCTCGGCTTGTTTTTTAGATGAAGAATTTGCTAAAAGCCATAGAATACAGACAGTACAAAAATCTAAACCCGTACACGTAGAAGTCATAGATGGTCGTCCTTTATCTTTTGGAGATGTTACTCATGAAACACTTCCTCTAGATGTAGTAGTAAATGGGTATAATGGTTGCATAATTTTTAACATAATTAGATCTCCCTCTATTCCAATTATTCTTCGTCTATCATGGTTAGAAAAACACAACCCTTGAATAGATTAGATTTCTTGTACTCTGAACTTTTCTAAAAGTATGGCTAACAATATAGTTAATCAAGTAAGAAATTACAAGTCTAGTAGAATTAAACCTGCGTTTGTAGGTGCAAGAGCTTTCTTGTACGCTGTAGAAGAAGGATCACCTTTTGTCATTTATGCACCAGCAACTTTTCAACATCTCATGAATGATGTTTTTCGTGAGTTCTTAGACAATTTTGTCGTCTGCTACCTAGATGACATTTTGATCTATTCTAAGAATATAGAAGAATATGAAATACATGTTCGTCAAGTATTACAAAAACTTAGAGATGCGGGATTGTACGCCAAGATGAAAAAGTGTGTATTTCACACTATTCAAGTTGATTTTTTAGGATACATCATTTCAAATGATGGTCTCATGATGGATCCTAAGAAAGTCGAAATAATCATGAATTAGAAGATTCCAAAGACAGTAAGAGATGTCCAATGCTTTTTGGGATTTGCCAATTATTATCGGATCTTCATCAAAGATTTTTCTTGTGTTGTGGCTCCACTTACACGTTTGACTTGTAAAGACAAACTCCAATGGAATCAAGAAGCAGAAGCAACATTTGAAGCTCTAAAGACATTGTTTGTTTCTGCACCAATCCTGTATCGTGTAGATTTTTCCAAGGCATTTTTTATGAAAACAGACACATCAGACTTTGCCTTAGGTGCGATTTTGTCACAAATGGGAACAGATGACAAACTTCATCCAGTAGCTTTTTATTCAAAAAAATTCTCAACAGCCGAGATCAATTATGAGATCCACGATAAAGAACTTCTTGTAATCATGGATTCTTTTCAAGAATGGCGTCATTATCTAGGAGGCGCTTCGAGTCCAGTCACCGTGTATACGGATCACAAGAACCTCGAGTATTTCATGTCAGCACGCATGTTGAATCATCGTCAAGCTCGTTGGAGCATGTCTTTGTCAAGATTCAAATTCATTATCACTTATCCGCTAGGAAAACAACAAGGTTTGTCCAATGCCCTTTCTAGAC